>JAVJAQ010005530.1:768555-842274 GCA_032362365.1 Zygogramma bicolorata | reverse complement strand
CACTTCCACTCTCCGATTCGATGAGCTTACAGAGAACAGTGCGGGGGCAGAATAGAAATACGCTACGCTTTACAGAAGTCGTAGTTGATATTCAAAGTGCTGGAAAATGAAACACGCGCAACCTCGGTGCGTAATCATGGATTCCCATCATAAGTGTCAATAGTGTCATATGACACGCATTGTTTTGTTTTGATTTGGGTTTTGTTTGATGCTTTTCGTGATATTTCCAAGTTCATTTCATATTTCTATCACAGATTTCTATTACATTTCCAATAACAATGGTGAACTACTGCAGTCTTTTCAATTGCAAGAACGCAAGAACAATCGTCGGAATAACCCCAAACTCCAATTTTTCATTCTACCATCGGATGCTCTGAGGAAGGTGTTTGTTTTCTTATTAAAGCAGAATACATACATACCTAAATACATACTCAAATCAGAAATTCAATTTCTTTTCAACAGGCAAATTAGGTGGCTGCCATTAATTGGAAGGGAGGAATGGATTTCACAAGATCCAAGTGTTGTTGCTAAGAAGAGAATATGTAGTTTCCATTTCTCTAGAGAAATGTTGTCAGGAACTAAACTGAAGAAAGATGCTTATCCAAACATATTTAAGGATGGTGAAGGTCATAAAGGTATAGGTTTCTCACCAATTTATTTCGATGGGAAGCGTCATCCCAAATATTCCTCAAATAATAAAACAAAATTGTTTTGAAGGAGTTGGAGTGAATACCTCCACATCAAGTTCTTCGAATACCCAGCGTGTGGACTCTTCTGTTAGACCAAAAGAAGATATGGAAATATTACATCAAGATGAATCTCCACATAATGATGATACTGGTAATGAATTATTTCACACTGTTGATACATATGGGATCAATGGGTTCGTTGAGCCGTGCTCAACAGTTTAGTGATGAGTCAACGTGTTCGGCTGGGCACACCGATGTACCAGTGATTACTCTCAACCGTTGAGCAGAATTCGCAGCGGAAATAAACTACGCTGAGTTTCCCAGCGCCTCATCAACTGTCGAAATATTTAGCATAGTAGGTTGGAAAATATGTGTTTACTTTTGTATGGTGGATATTGAAGTAGGTATTATGATGGAGTTTAATACACAAACTTATTATTTGGCAGTGGGAGGGGAACCTGTAGTTGAACATGATAATGGGTTTTGTTTTGAAGCTTTGGGAAATAAGTACATAAAGCGCTGTCAGCTATCGGAATCAGAACGTTCCGCCGACCACGATCGTTGATGAACAGCAGACTCAACGCGTATAGTGATTATTCTCAATGGTTGAGCATGGCTGAATGTACCCAATGTCTTGGTAACAGTCGAATCACATAAGGAAATAGAATATTTTTGGACACCCAGGTTATCTTTGATTGTTTTTTTTTTCTAGCTTGTGATCAGAAGCAGGAGGGAACTCAAACTTCCCCAAAACTTTCTTCAGGTACTCCAAGAAAAAGTAAACTTCAACCAGAAGTAACAACATTGAAAAGACAATGTCTAAGGTTGTCAAAGTCTCCTGAAATACCAAAAGATGCGGATATTTCCATTGAAACACTCATCGAGTTCTGCCAACAGAATTTGAGCAAACAGATTGCTGATTTTATATCTACCCAGTTGAAATTATTAGGCAAGAAACAGAAGTTATTCAGGTATACACCTGCTTTCAAGCAGTTTGCCTTGACCATATATTTTTTAGGGCCAAAAGTTTATCGTTTTTCGAAAAATATATTCAATCTACCACATAAGGCAACTCTGTGTAGACTTCTAAGTGGAATATATCTGCAGGTTTCAATGAACTGGTATTTCAAATGATATCATTGAAAGTTGAAAATTTGAGTGAAAGAGCTAAAAATTGTATTATATGTTTTGATGAAATGTCGTTGAAATCACATCTTTTTTACAATAGGAGTAAAGACTATATTATAGGATTCCATCAAAATAATGGCTCTAAAAGCTACCAACCCGCTAACTGTGTTCTAGCTATAATGGCAAGGAGCATTCAGTATGATTGGAAAAAACCTGTTGGATATTTCTTCATTTATAAGTCCTGCAATGTAAAATATTCAAAAGAAATAATTTTCACATGTATTCGTAGACTAAAGCTCTAAGGGTTAAATGTTTAAGGGGCAGTAAGTGATCAAGGATCTAATTTTTTGTCATGTTCCAAAGAAAATGGTGTCACTAAAGACAAGCCGTTTTTCGTTGTTGATGATCAGAAAATTTATTATTTTTTCGATACACCTCACCTTTTAAAATCAACTAGGACTATGTTTTTCAAGTATTCTTTCCAGGTTGACGGTGATATTGTAGAAAAAAACATATTGATTTATTGTACAGTTTTGATAAAAATAAGATGAATCGCCTCATACCAAACATTTCTGATACCCACTTGAATCCTAATCGATTTCAATCAATGTCTGTGTCTTCAGCAGCACAAGAATTGAGTAATCATGTAGCTGTAGGATTAGAACTGCTAATTAGTTTTGGATATCTGCCAGCTCATGCTATTTTCACTGCAATGTTTGTATCAGATATAGATAAACTGTTCGATATCTCAAATTCCCTCACATTTCATGCAAAAAAGGAGATGAACATACCATTTACTGGTAATGAGCAGCGAATTACACATTTAACCAAAATGAAGGAAATATTCAGTAAATTGAAAATAATAAATGATGAAGGCTAAGATATCACCAGAACTGTGAACTTTTTGAATGGATGGCAGATTACAATTACTGCCTTAATGATGATGTGGCAAGACATAAAAAAAAATAATACAAAATTTCTTTGCACTAGATTTATAAACCAAGATGCTTTGGAAAATATGTTTGGGAATTTGAGAGGTCAAGGAGAAAATGCTACAAATCCAACTCCTCCACAATTTCAACAATTGTTCAAAAAAATCTTTTGTCTCAACCATTTCAGGCACAATGAAGGTGCAAATTGTGTAGAAGACTCCAATCAGCTTTTAGCTGAATTAAATGAAATTGAGATGAAAGATGTGGAGGAAAATGTTACAATATATCAAGAAAAAAATATTTTCAATGATGTTCTAGCCATTGATTCGAAAGACTATATAGATTTGAAAATTCCAGAGAAGAATGCATTGTCATGGGTTGCAGGGTATCTCATTAAGAAATGTTTGGAAAAACATTCATGTACAATATGTGAAGAGTACTCTAAACGCCAGAAGGAGTTGAGCAATGAAACTATATTATGCCAGTTACTTGCTTATGAAAATAAAAATAAGGATCTTTTTGGAAATTTGAGGAATGCCACCTAATGCATGAGTTGGATAATACATTCTGTTCATCATTTCCTGTGTTAGCAGTCCTAGATCAAGTTGGTACTGAAATGAAAAATGAACTGAAAAAAATTACTATCATTCATCCATGTTCGGAATTTCCAAGTAGCTATATGCTGGCTTTATATGTTAGGTTAAGAATATTTTATACATTGAAATACTGTAACCGGAGTATGAGAAAACAACCGAGTGACAAAAAATAAGAAGATGATAAATATAAAACATTTGTGAATTAGTTTCGTTCTTCTATTTGCTCCCAAAATCTCCCAATCGAAGAAGAGATTTCATTGTAGTCGATTTCATTTATAATAATAATTATTTTATTTATATCATACCACTTCAACACGCAACTCATTGTTATAGCCCTGATGATGAATTTATTAAAATTCGAAACGTTGGCAAGGAAACAATAGCTTTTCTTTAATTAAATTGATCCCAATCCCACCAATACCACCATTGAAGTATAATAATAATGTCTATTTTCATTTGACCCATACAGGTTTCGGAATTGTCAGTACACGTGAACTAGAGTTTGAAAAATAAAATACAAATACATACATCAAGTTACAAAACAGATTAAAATTTGAATTTAGTAGTCATGTTTATTTGCCATAAATTCCCCAAGTGAATAAAAAGCATAGCCCTTCAGATAATCTTTCACTGACTTTTTGAAAGCGATAAATCTATTTTCACTCCTTATACTACTGGAAGGTTATTATAGATTTTCATTGATGTCATAAATGATCCTTTGTGAACTTGTGATAGATGAGCTGTGGGTGAGTAAAGTTTGTCCCCATTTCTAGTTATATACTTATTTACATCTTTGAAGGTTGGAAATTCATTTATATGTTTCTTCATATATAACAAGCAGCCTCAAGAATATATAGACTGATGGCAATTAAAAATTTTTCATTAATAAATACAGAGCGACACGAATCAGTGCGTTTGAGATTCAACATGCTTCTGAGGATACGCTTCTGCAAAATCAGCACTTGTTCAACATTTGTACAATTCACCCAGCATAACAATCCATATGTTAACTTAGAATCAACACATCCATAATAATACATTTTCAGGGTGGATATTGTGGATATTTTATACAGTTGTAAAATTGCATAGTTGTATACTGACAGTTGTATGATTTACTTCAGTCAATTTTTACATTATTATCATTATTGTATTCATTCAAATTCATGGAAATGTACGATACTCATTCTGCTATATGTTCAATATTATATTGTTTACCTTATAATATTTATTCTTTTCTATGGTCCTAGTGATATATTATTTTAATTTGCTACATATTCTATTTTTTAGACAAAATATCACCCTAGTGAACTGCTTCTTTCATTCAATCATTTCAAATTCATCAATTATCCCGCCATAAAATGAAGTAGCCATAGTTGCGCACCGAGGCATGCGCGAGTACATAATTCGGACACCGACATCAAAGGAGCCGACAGGGACTGCGACTTCTGTAAAGCGTAGCGTATTTCTATTCTGTGGTGAGGGTATTCATTAGTGATGGGAATACCGGTTCCTCTCATATCGCGTTACAGTCGCGACCACTCCAGAAAAATACCGCGACAAAATACCGCGATTTTGTAACCGAGTTGAAGCGGTAGTCGTGTTATTTTGAATGGAACCGTGTCTACTGAAACGAGATCGTTGGGAGCAACAACAAATACTGATTTACTTGAATCAATGATTGTTCCTACATATTTTTATTTTTTATAGATTATATTTTGAAGATTTATTTGTTAAGTTACCCTTCTGAATTATTAAGTATTATGTTGAAATTTTCAAATTGTTTAGTTTCGTGAGTTTTTAAAATGCATTTTTTATAGTCCAATTTGAATTCTTTATCTCATTTCTATTAGTCTATTCGAATTTCTACCGAGAGTACATCTAAAATACCGCCCCTCTCCCGCGCTCCTATATATAGAATATCGGGCAAACAAGCGAAACCCAAATCGAACGAGGTATCCTTGAACCGAGAACGTCAACTCTTAATACCGTTGTACTGTCGAGTTAATCGGTATTCAACCGATTAAACGGTATTTGGGTATCGAGTCGCGACATTAGCGACGTTCGTTCCACGTTCCATACCTTCCTCACGAGTTCCGTCCCTTCCTGCGCTAGCGGTAATGCGCCGGTAACCTGAATTATGACGTTACTCACGTTACTGTGGAACCGATTACTTTGTGGTTGTGGAACGCGTGACAACGTTACTATAAAATACCGCTCCAAAATCGCGGTATTGAAATACCGACCCATCATTAGTATTCATTCATGGCTGGGACTTCGTGGAGTGCAGACGTGAGGTGTAGTGAGGGCTCGTGTTGGTGAACTTTGGGTGGCTGGGTGGTGTTCGTCAGTTCGGGTATTCATTCGTGGCTGGGACTTCGTGGAGTGCAGACGTGAGGTGTAGTGAGGGCTCGTGTTGGTGAACTTTGGGTGGCTGGGTGGTGTTTGTGCGTGTATGTGTAGACATGTGTACTCTATGCAATGTAGTACACATGCTTATGCTTTATCCCATTCTTCACCGTGTATGCAATCTATTCCATGAAGGATATCTTTACCGTGTATGCAAATTCTAATTACCCCCCCTCCCTCTCCCACTGACTAGATGAGAGCCCACATTAGTTGGTGGATATTTGTGGTGAGCAGACATGTGAACTCTGTACAAGATTGTTTGTACTCATTGCACATGAAGATGTATTACCATAAATGCGCCTCGCCCATCTCAAAGTCGAATGACGTCACACACACCCAATGTCTCAGACAAAGAATCCCATGATTACATTTTCAGCTAAGCAACAAATTTTTCAAGGTCAAAACTATGAACCAGATGAGCCGTTCAAGGTCAACCCCCACCACAATGATGTCATTAATTAGTCATTAATGACGTCATAGTGGTGGGGGGGAGGCTTAGAACCGGCTAAAATCTCCTACTCACGAGGTCAACTGGATTTGATGATGGTTTGAAGTAGAATCCAAATGAAACGATACATGAAAAAGTACATACCTCAAGGTTAAAATCAGTAACTGCTCTCCGTGATAGATATATAAATATGCAATTTTATCAATAAGTTCTAGTGCAAAACAGCGAAGTTTCAATTTTACTTTCCAAAGTAGATTTTCCCACATCTTGAACTTGTATAAAATCATTCCATGGACATTTTCCACTTTTAAGAAATGGAAAATTTTGTATAAGTCATCTGCTGTGGTTTCGATGCTACTAGTTATTTCCTCTATATCCTAGAATATGCGATAGATGCAAAGTGGATCATAATATATAGATGAAGTTATTACTTACTGATAGTTGATTTTCATTGTCGCCAATGAGTGAGTTGAACTTCAAACTTGGATTTTCTTTCAAAGCGTTCGAGAGCAGTTCAAATTTTTCTATCAGCTTCACGCAAATTGTTTTTAAATTACTACAGGTTTCGTACAGGTCAGTGTAATCCAAAAATTCACTTGGCAACCATTTTGCAATGTTCTGAATGCTTCTCGACATAACTGACATTCAACACTAAACAAAAATATTAACGTTCATATTCTTAACTTCGAAATTGATAGTATATTCGGTCGATAAAATCACATATGAGAGAACGAAATGTTGGAACTTGTTTACCTCCGTTGTCATGGGCAATAAGAAAAGCTTTCTCCGCCTCCGCTATGATAGGGAGATTTCAAAAGCATGTGAAGAGCAACTGAGTATGTTTGAAATGGTCTATGATTATCAGAGAAAGAGACTGAGAAAATATACGAAGTCGATTTTAAAAGAATGAAGCTATAGATAGTGGAGGCCTCCAAACTGCACTTTACCGGTTATATATACGCAGTATACAGAGTGGATTCACTTTTCAAAATCTCAAATCATTTTTATTTTCTTTCATTTTTTCCCTTGCCAAATTGAGTTTGAGTTGAAATAACTGTTGAAATGATTTAGTCTAGGGAAGTAAGCTTTCGTCAGGACAGTTGCTGATTCAGCAATCTGATAGGTGTTTCAGGTAGTATAGCGTCGTTGTCACTGCAATATCTGCTATGTGAAAAAACAATTTTTTCAGTAGAAAGTAAAAATTAGACCTTTGTGATAAACATAAGTTTGAAATATTTATTAAACAACGAAATTTTGGCACAATAGTTTCGGAATGTATTTCTAAAGCAAAAAACAGAAAATAAAGTGAGGTTTTCTCGTAATTTGTGATAATTGATCGTTACTTACACATAGCAGGGATTAATTGTCATTACTATGTACATAGCAGATGTTGCTAGTTGTCTTTTTTAACATAATATTAATCGACGTGATAACAGCCACGGTTTTTTTTTCAGCCACGCTTTCTATCTGGCAACATCGCACGTTAGAAGTCGACCGCCTCTACCACCAGTTCGTTTAGCAAAATCGAAAGAGAAAAGAATCTTCACTACACTCAGTTGAGGTAACAAAAAAAATCAATAATTTGTGGATTATAAGATAATGAAAGGTACTGGGTATAACTGAATAATATATCGTTTGGGAATATTAGATTAAAAAAATTATGAACATTTCCACAGAGTGATTGGTATTTCTATCTGGTGATTCGACAGTTTTTTTTTCATCGGAAATGCACCCACACATCTCAAAAGTCATTGTCGGGGATTCATGTCGGGTACAGAGGGGTTTGAAAAATTCGAAAATGTTTCCACAAGTTATTTGACTGTGGCACGCGTTCTAGTTAGGTGAGAAATATTCGTTTAGGTTCCAACTATACTCCCACACTTTCAAAAGTCATTGTCGGGGCTCCAGGTCGGGTACAGAGTGGTTTGAAAATTTCGAAAAAAAAATCCCAAGTTATTCGACCGTGGCACGCGTTCTAGATAGGTGAAAAACATTCGTTTCGGTTCTAATTATACTCCCACACTTTCAAAAGTCATTGTCGGGGCTCCAGGTCGGGTACAGAGTGGTTTGAAAATTTCGAAAAAATAATTCCAAGATATTCGACCGTGGCACGCGTTCTAGATAGGTAGAAAACATTCGTTTCGGTTCTAATTATACTCCCACACATTCAAAAGTCATTGTCGGGGCTCCAGGTCGGGAAAAGAGTGGTTTGAAAATTTCGAAAAAAAAATTCCAAGTTATTCGACCGTGGCACGCGTTCTAGATAGGTGAAAACCATTCGTTTCGTTCCTAATTATACTCCCACACTTTCGAAAGTCATTGTCGGGGCTCCAGGTCGGGTACAGAGTGGTTTGAAAATTTCGAAAAAAAATTCCCAAGTTATTCGACCGTGGCACGCGTTCTAGCGAGGTGGAAAACACTCGTTTTGGTTCTAATTTTACTCCCACACTTTCGAAAGTGATTGTCGGGGCTCGAGGTCGGGTACAGAGGGGATTGAAAACTTGGAAAAAAAAAATCCCAAGTTATTCGACCGTGGCACGCGTTCTAGATTTGCGAAAAACATTTGTTTCGGTTCTAATTATACTCCCACACTTTCAAAAGTCATTGTCGGGGCTCCAGGTCGGGTACAGAGTGGTTGGAAATTTCGAAAAAAAATTCCCCAAGTCATTTGACCGTCGCACGCATTCTTGTTAGGTAAAAAATATTCGTTAAGGTTCCAATTATACTCCCACAGTTTCAAAAGTCATTGTCGGGGCTCCAGGTCGGGTACAGAGGGGTTTGAAAAATTCGAAAATTCTTCCCCAAGTTATTCAACCGTGGCACGCGTTCTAGCGAGGTGAGAAACATTCGTTTCGGTTCTAATTATACTACCACACTTTCAAAAGTCATTGTCGGGGCTCCAGGTCGGGTAAAGAGTGGTTTGAAAATTTCGAAAAAAAAATTCCAAGTTATTCGACCGTGGCACGCGTTCTAGATAGGTGAAAACCATTCGTTTCGTTCCTAATTATACTCCCACACTTTCAAAAGTCATTGTCGGGGCTCCAGGTCGGGTACAGAGTGGTTTGAAAATTTCGAAAAAAAATTTCCCAAGTTATTCGACCGTGGCACGCGTTCTAGCGAGGTGGAAAACACTCGTTTTGGTTCTAATTTTACTCCCACACTTTCGAAAGTGATTGTCGGGGCTCGAGGTCGGGTACAGAGGGGATTGAAAACTTGGAAAAAAAAATCCCAAGTTATTCGACCGTGGCACGCGTTCTAGATTTGTGAAAAACATTTGTTTCGGTTCTAATTATACTCCCACACTTTCAAAAGTCATTGTCGGGGCTCCAGGTCGGGTACAGAGTGGTTGGAAATTTCGAAAAAAAATTCCCCAAGTCATTCGACCGTCGCACGCATTCTTGTTAGGTAAAAAATATTCGTTAAGGTTCGATTCGTTCGGTAAATCGACAATGGAACGAAGTAAAGGGAATATTGTCAGGAATATTCTTCACTCGGATATTTCTTCAGTACCCGCAATAAAACATGGAGTCAAATAAGAGAAAACATGTTTGCAAATGTTCAAAACAGGGCATCCTCTTTACAATATAAAGCCATATGGTATACTTGTTCGACGAAATACTCCATATATGGCTTGCTCACCAGATAGACTGGGGAATGATGATGGGATGCTTGAAACAAAATGCCCCTACAGCGTGAAAAAAGACAATCCTCTGAAAGCAAAATACTCGAATAGTGAAGGAGAGTTATTGGAAGGGCACAAATATCATTATCGAATACTTTGTATCTGTCAGAGAATTCAATTCAATTGTTTATTGTTATTCAAGATGTTTCGTATGGACTGTAAATTCGTATTTTGGATTTTCTTCCTTCGTCTTTATTTGGTACAAATTACAATATTATGCATTTCAAAAATAAACGTCAGAAAAATTCAATAGTTTGTTGTCAAAATCGCTGTTCGCTTTTTTGCATACTTGTTTCTTTTTAGCCAAGATCCTCTCACTCTGCCGTCGTCCGGAAAGTTCGTTGAATCAAGTTTCCTAGTAGCACAATAGATGGCGCAAAGCGTCCCAACTAACACAAGGACATCCACTGTATGTACAATGGATATACGTTAATGTCCGAGAGGATATCCACTGGACATCCATTTTTTCCACTGGACAGCCATAGGATATCCCATGTATATCCATTTGAGACACTTTTGGATGTCCACTGGATATCCATCTGGGATATCCACTGGATATTCGGAAACGTCCGAATGGATCCCATCGGACATCCGATGAATATCCACTGGACATCCATTTTTTTCCACTGGACAGCCATAGGATATCCGATGTATATCCATTTGAGACACTTTTGGATGTCCACTGGATATTCATCTGGGATATCCACTGGATATTCGGAAACGTCCGAATCCGATGAATATCCATCCTCATGGTATAATTGATTTCCAACCTGAAATGTTACAGTATATAGAAAAACCTACAATATATAAAACATTTTATTTCATAGGTATATGATGTAAAAAACTCTTTAAACATAACATAAATCCAATAATAAAAACATTCCTTCAATCAGTACGAAAAACAAAACAAAGGATAAAATCTAGCACTCAACAAAATTGAAATTAAAGTTCAGTATTAGGAATATAATATACATGGTATTGAATTTAACTTTGTAAGTGGTTGATTTTCATTCACGCTACGCTCTTTGGCCCTGCGTAGCCATTTTTTCACTGATTCTTCAGTATCTTTTCTGTTCTAATTTTGACGGTCAGCAGCTACTACAAAAATAAAATTTGATATAAATGTAGGTTGATTAGATAGGAAGTTTTTAGATACAGAACAAAAATAACTAACAAACAACAAAAAGTTCAATTGTGAAAATTTCTGATAGTGGGAATATCTACACAAAGCAAAATAGAGAGTTATTTGTAGAAAAATCTCACTCACCAGGATAATAGTTCATTCCAACCCAGACGAATGAAAGTAATGAAAGTTACTGAAATGTCAATATGAACTGTGCCTCATTGGAAGCTGTTGGAGTTGGAACAGCGTCATATCTGAAGTCAGGTGCCACAGATATTCTTGCCATCTTCAGTTGCCTTTCTATAATATTTATGAAAAAGCTTCCTTTTTCTATTTTCCATTTTTCTCACCAGAGTCGATCAATAACTGTTCGGTAATCGTAGAGTAGGTTCTCATCACAAATAGCTACTTACTCAAGCGGAATTCAACAACCGGCGATCACAAATTCTAACCTACTACTTCTTCTTCTGATTTATTGGCTCTGCTCGTTCAAGGGGTTACAACGTAGAACTAATGAGAAATATATCGGCACGACTAATGGCATGATATTATCTTCGGAATTTGCACCTTGCACAATTAATGAGAAATAATTCGGTCATCTTCGGAATGACATGAAAATGAACATAAATATCGAAAAAGATCCTTATGCATCATAATTCCTCATTTTTTCCACAGAAATCAAACTTAGATATTGCTAATTTTGCATAAAATATGCAGAATTCTCATGAATGAGATCTGATGAAGAAAAATTGAAAAATCTGATGATGAAATTTTATTGAGTTCATGCCTCTGAAAGAAAATTACTTTTTTCTACTGAAAAAAGTCCCATTTTCCACGATGCATATGACATGATCTAGGTGATCTATACTGTTGCATGAGTCCACCTATATTTATTTTCATTATATAATTATTTTTCATGAAAGATCCAGTAATGGATATCCTATGAATATCCATTGAAATCCAAGCCTAAATCATGTCCACTATTGATATCCCATGGATATCCATTTATGTCCATCCAAAACATGTCCTCTGATGGACATTCTATGTATGTCCATTTCGTGTCCACGGATATCCGTACATGATATGGACATAAACTGGATATCCATAGGATATTCGGTGCTACTTGGGGTAATGCTTAAAATAAGCGCAAACATTCTGGGCCCCTTGAAATACAATATTTCAACACAGGTATTATACATATGAAATGAAAAGAAAATCAGAAAAATGTAAGTCACAAAATGAAAACAGATTTCAACAGAAAACTTCAAGTATAGAAAAACGTTCGTTTCAAATAATGTTTCAGAAATCGTCGGGTAACACACAAATTTTCGTTATTCCGCGTTTTAGCACTTGGTCACGCACTTTTACGCTCACTACGCGTGTTACGTTGTCATTGCCAGGATGAAGTTCTGTAATAACTCCTAGAGGCCACTGCATCGGAGGGGCGTTATCTTCCTTGAGAAGAACCACCTTGCCAATTTGAATACGGTTGTTGTCTGTATCTTGATACTTCCATTTTATTCGAGTTTGCAATTCACTGAGGTACTCCTTGTACCAGCGAACCCAAAAATGTTGAACGAGCTGCTGAAACCTTTCGTACTTCTTCAACCGGTTTTCTGGTATTTCTTCATAATTTTGATCTGGCAAACTGATGAGACTTCTACTAATGAGAAAGTGGCCTGGGGTCAAGGGGATAATGTCGGGATCGGTAGAAAGTGGGCATAATGGTCGGGAATTAACAACTGCCTCTATCTGAATCAGAATGGTCAAAAAATCCTCGTATACTAAATTTGCCTGACCTAATATTCTTTTCAAATGATGCTTCACGTTTTTTATACCAGCTTCCCATATGCCGCCGAAAGATGGGGTACGTGCAGGAATAAGATGCCATGTGACATTTTGTTTGCTCAATTCATCACAAATAGCGTTGAATTTGTTATTTACGAACTCAAAAATCGCTTTCAACTCAATAGAAGCTCCTACAAAATTCTTAGCGTTGTCTGAATAAATATTCAGTGGCTTCCATCGTCTACCAATGAATCGTTTCAGTGCTGCCAAAAAACATTCAGTGTTTAAATACATTCGCTTGATAAAGGTACAGTGTACCGAAACATGTCGCGAAGACAATAAATTTTGTGGAAATTTAATCGTGTCTACCTTATAGCGTAATAACTATGGATTTCCATCAAGTAAAGGCCACCTCAGTCCAAAAAAAAACATTCAGTTGTTAAATTTGATACGAGTTCTAAATGTATGGCTTTTGTAACTAGACAAACGAATAAACAAATATAACCTTTTACTAGCTTTGCATTTCTTGTAGTTCTATCTTTCAGTTGAAATGGACCTGCGTAATCGAGACCTACATTATGAAATGGAGGACTTGGAGTGATTCGAGATTTTGGTAAATTTCCCATTATATATTCAGGGGTAATATAATAAGTGGTATGATTATTACCGATAATTTTTTGGAATATTAATGAATTGCAATCCCAAAGCTGAAAATACAACGAGTCCGCAGGACGAGTTGTATTTTCTTGCATTGGGATTGCCAATGAATTGATATTCCAAAAAATTATAGGTTATTAATCATACCACGAATTATATTTAGGACGACAATATAACCCCTGTTTGAGCAAAAATTGTTGAATTGCCTGGTAATTGATTCTTTATTTCTGGCCGTATTCAAGGGAATACTCTTTTCCACTGCTTCATCTATGATACCAATCGCCATGTTCCCAACGATCGCTCATATTGATTAAGAAATATAACTAATCAAAACACATAGATTTGACGTTTATAATTTTAATCATTATTTTCACTTGACAGCTAGTAAAACAAAAACTAAGCAGGTTTATCACCGTGAAAATACAGCGACAAGATATATTTTCACTGTAATTCGGATTCTATTGGCTGAATTTCAAAATTTGAAATAGACTGATTGGTTGTTAAGCAAGGAGATATATTGTCAGAGGAATTTGGTTTTGCCTTAAAACATTTAATACAGCTCCTAACTACGCCTTTTGATAAATATTTTCCCCCAATTGGCCAAAATTTATCTCTTACGGCTGACAGTAATGTAGAATAACCACAATGTAGTAAACGGTCATGTTCGTGTTTCAGAATTGATTTAGTTAAAATATGATCGCTGGGTAAAATTATTGGGAATTTTTTATTGAACGAATATGGACTATTTTTGAGACGCCCGCCTACGCGAATCAAATTATCATTGTCCATAAAAGGGTTTAATGGAGATAGTTTACTGTTTCGTGGTATGTATTTTTTGTTTGACAAAAATAAATATTCTTTAGGAAAATATTTCGTTTGCGATAATCTAATAAGGTTATTCAATGATATTTGCATTTCGTTCACCGATAGTGTTCCAGTAGCACGAAGAGTAGGTGACTTCAATTTGCAATTTGAAACAAATCTCAGACAATATGCGGTCACCCTCTGAAGTTTCAATAATCTCGAAAATTTTGAAAATAAATCAAATTCACTCGCAACCACGGTGTTTGTCACAAATTTCTGTTCAGGTATATCATAACAAGGTATAATCGAATCAGATATTGGTAAATCTTCTCGGTTTAGCCAAGACGGCCCTGTCCACCAAAATTTGCAATTTTTCAATTTCAATATTGTTGTACCTCGCGATATCAAGTCAGCAGGATTTTCGCAGGAATTTACATGGTTCCAGTCTTCAATATTTGTTAGACGTTGAATTTCACTGACACGATTAGTGACAAAAGTCTTCCATTTATTTGGACTAGCTTTAATCCATGCTAAAGTTATTGTCGAATCAGACCACAAATAAATCTTGTCAATTTTAATATGAATCGCGTTTTTGACTTTGTCCATTAATTGTGATAAAAGTAATGCACTTGATAATTCCAATCGCGGTAGGGTAAGTGTTTTTTGAGGAGCAACTCTGCTTTTAGCGCATAATAATCTTGATATGTAAGAGCCATCATTTAATTGTGTACGAACGTAAATACAAGCTCCATAAGCACACTCACTCGCATCTCCGAACCCATGCAATTCTATGAATGTTTTAGATGCACATGTAACATGCCTAGGGATTTTTATGTCTTTGAGATGAGATAAGTTTTCGTAAAATTGACGCCATTGTGTCTTCAAAGAATTAGGAATATTGTCATTCCATCCCAAAGTTTCTTGCCACAATTTTTGAATAAAAATTTTTGCCACAATTATGATCGGTCCTAACAATCCTAGAGGGTCGAATATCTGCGAGACTTGTGATACAATGGAACGCTTAGTTATTTCTTTTTCATTCAATTCGGATAATGAACTTTCATAGAGAATATTGTCGTTTTTAGAATTCCATGAAATTCCTAGAGTTTTCCAATTTTCATGTTCCCCAATATTCACAACACTAACTTCCAAATCATCGTTCAACTTGAATTTTTTGGTTAAATCGGGTTTATTACATAACCATTTCCGTAAATCCATACCCGCGCCTTGTAAAATTGTTGTAACGTCGCGTTGAATTTCTAAAATTTCGAACTCTGTATCAGAGCCGTAAAGAAAATCGTCAACATAAAAATTATTCATAATGGCCTTACTAGCGGCCGGATACTTTGTTAGATTTTCAATGGCGAGTTGATGTAAACATCTGATGGCAAGGAAAGGTGCTGAAGCAGTGCTATAGGTTACGGTAGCTAATTCATAACATTTGATATCAGTAGATGGATGATTTCGCCAAAATATCTATTGAAAAGGTTTATGATCGTCATGTATTTTTATCATACGGTACATTTTGGAAACATCTGCGGATATTACAAATTCAAAAAGTCGAAATTGTAAAATGATCGTGAATAAATCGTTTTGGATAGTTGGCCCTACATACTGTACGTCATTTAATGACAAACCACTTGTGGATTTCATGCTTGCATCGAAAACTACTCGTACTTTAGTAGTAGAGCTAGACTCGCGAATTACTGCATGGTGAGGAATGAAATAATTGAGTTCTTCCTCGGTTTCAGAAAGTGAAATTTCTTTCATATGATTCATCGTTTCATAATCTTCCATAAACCTAACATATTCACCATATAAATGGTTATTATTCAAAAGTCTCTTTTCTAAATTGAGAAATCTTTTCAGAGCGAAATTTTTAGAATTTCCTAAATCCCTATAATTTTCTTTGAAAGGAATTTTTACGATAAATCGTCCATCATCAGCTCGAGAATGATTTTCTACCAAATGAGTTTTTTTTTCGCCGCTCAATTTGCGTTGGTCAAGTTCATTGTACAGGTCAGTTGAATATTTTTTTTGGGTTGGTGTTAAATCGGCGCTGATTGAGATCCCTGGGAATTGCGACACTGGTAGTTTATTTTTGTTTCGCAGAACTGTTCTGACCATGTACGGAGACTAGGCAAGCTTTCAGAGGCCGGGATCCTTGATTGATTTTTCCAAAACGAAAGGTGGAATTGAGTACAGAATCTGCACCTGGCACAACTGACGAAAGTATAGTTTTAGCTTGATCAAAGTCTGAATGATCGTGGGTTTCAACCAAACCCAATATGAGAATATTTTTTTCTATAGCTATGCGTTCATTACACTCGGAATATAAATCATTCATCATTGTACAGAGCGAGCACTGGCAGGCCGTCGCAGATACCAGATTAATTTTTGCTGCGCACACCCCACAGATAAGGTTAGAAGGCATGTCTGACTGATTTGTTTATCGAGAACACTAACAGGCTATTTCACAATAGAAAAAAAAAAAAGAAAAAGAACATTCAACAGGTAGATCTCACAGTTATTTTACACTTCAATTGTAGAACACAACGGCACTTCGAATCAGTGTTTAAAAGGAGTGCATCATTCAATATAGCAAGAGCAATAACGACACGTGTGGACAGTACCGAGTTACAATCCAAACTCAGAGAATGGTATGATCTCATAGTATGGACATTATGTGTCGAGACCAAGAATTTTGGAAGATGGATCGAGAACTTGACTTTTGATGGAAGTGTGGGAGTATAATTAAAACCAGAACGAGTGTTTTCCACCTCGGTAGAACGCGTGCCACGGTCGAATAACTTGGGGAAAAGTTTTCGAATTTTTCAAACCCCTCTGTACCCGACCTGGAGCCCCGACAATGACTTTCGAAAGTGTGGGAGTATAATTAGAACCGGAACGAATGTTTCTCACCTAACCAGAACGCGTGCCACGGTCAAATAACTTAGGGAATTTTTTTTTAATTTTTCAATCTCATTTACCCGACCTGGAGCCCCGACAATGACTTTTGAAAGTGTAGGAGTATCATTAAAACAGAAACGAATGTTTTACACTTCCCTAGAACGCGTGCCACGGTCAAATATTTTTGGGAAATTTTTTTGAATTTTTCAATCTCTACCTGACCTGGAGCCCCGACAATGACTTTTGAAAGTGTGTGAGTAATATAAGAACCGGAACGAATGTTTTTCACCTATCTAGAAAGCGTGCCACGGCCGAATAACTTGGTAAAGAATTTTCGAATTTTTCAAACCCCTCTGTACCCGACCCGGAGCCCCGACAATGACTTTTGAAAGTGCGGGAGTATAATTAAAACCGAAACGAGTGTTTCTCACCTCGCAAGAACTCGTGCCACGGTCGAATAACTTGGGAAAGGATTTTCGAATTTTTCAAACCACTTTGTACCCGACCTGGAGCCCCGACAATGACTTTTGAAAGTGTGGGAGTATAATTAGAACCGAAACGAATGTTTTTCACCTATCTAGAAAGCGTGCCACGGTCGAACAACTTGGGGAAAATTTTCGAATTTTTCAAACTCCTCTGTACCCGACCTGGAGCCCCGACAATGACTTTTGAAAGTGTGGGAGTATAATTGGAACCGAAACGAATGTTTCTCACCTCGCTAGAACGCGTGCCACGCTCGAGTAACTTGGGGAAAAAATTTCGAATTTTTCAAACCCCTCTGTACCCGACCTGGAGCCCCGACAATGACTTTCGAAAGTGTGGGAGTATAATTAGAACCGGAACGAATGTTTTTCACCTATCTAGAAAGCGTGCCACGGTCGAATAACTTGGGGAAAAATTTTCGAATTTTTCAAACCCCCCTGTACCCGACCTGGAGCCCCGACAATGACTTGTGAAAGTGTAGGAGTATAATTGGAACCTAAACGAATATTTCTCACCTAACTAGAATGCGTGCCATGGTCAAATGACTTGGGGAATTTTGTTTGAATTTTTCAATCTCCTCTACCCGACCTGGAGCCCCGACAATGACTTTTGAAGGTGTTCGAGTATAATTGGAACCTAAACGAATATTTTTCACCTTACCAGAACGCGTGCCACGGTCAAATAAGTTGAGGAATTTTTTTTGAACTTTTCAGAGTCTTCTACCCGACCTGGAGCCCTGATAATGACTTTTGAAGGTGTAGGAGTATAATTGGAACATAAACGAATATTTCTCACCTAACTAGAACGCGTGCCACAGTCAAATAACTTGTGGAAACATTTTCGCATTTTTCAAACCCCTCTGTACCCGACATGAATCCCCGACAATGACTTTTGAAATGTGTGGGTGCATTTCAGATGAAAAAAACTGTCGAATCATCACATAGAGATATGATTCACTCGGTGGAAATATTTATAATTTTTTGAATGTAATATTCCCAAACGATATATTATTCAGTTACCTCAACTGAATGTAGTGAAGTCTCTTTTCTCTTTCGATTTTGCTAAACGAACTGGTGGTAGAGGCGATCGACGTGTAACGTGCGATGTTGCCAGATGAAAAGCGTGGCTGGAAAAAACTGTGGCTGATTTCACACCCGTATAATATTATCATATTTTGAGCTAAAATTTATGTAAAGCAATAGAAAAGGATTGCATCATGAAACGCATGATAGTCACTTTCCATTACTTTTTTTAACTCTTGTAAGAGTTCGAATTTTTGCTTTGTTATTTTCATTGGAGCTGAATATAGTTGCTGTGGTACAGATAAAATCTCCACAGATTGTAGGTACTTGATTGCGACTTTGACAGGTTTTTCGAATTCAATCCAATCATCGCTGTGATTTAATTTGTACATGATGCCGGATGGCAGGTATAATAATCCACGTATGTGTGTTACTTTTGCCTTTCTTCCAGGTTTTATTGAACCGAAATTGCCCTTAACATTATCGTAGTTTTTAAAAAAAGTTAAGTTTAAGTTATGTACCCTGTATGGATGCTGATCCCTTGCCTGCCTCATTCTACTAATGTCACATGGTGCGTACATTGGTGGCTTAAAATATGCCTCAAGCGATGAATGAACGGAATCAGCCTCCATCATAGTATGTCCACGTTCCAAGATGAGCTGCTCTATATGGTAATATTTAAATTTTGGGCTAAATTATTAAGGGTGCTCACCATATTCGGCAAAACGCTTTTGCGAATTTCGAGATCATCTCTGGTCCGATTTCACTGAAACATGTACCAATCGATTCGAAATATTATTCTCTAGCAAGGAAAGTTATCGTAATTTTTCGTTTTCAACAAGTTTGCCCAAAACTAATTGAAATAGAGAATTATTTTCGAGTAAGCCCACGTTCCGTAAAAATACATCTAAATACACCAACGCATATGAAGTGTGTAAGAAAATGACACAATACAAATACTTGAAAATGCAAAATGAAAAGTTCATAATAACATTGCCGGAACGTGGCGCCATCATATCAGTGCGAATCGTATACTTCGGGATGCAATTCAGTTGACTCAGCAGTAACAGTGGCGGAGACTTAATTTACAAGTCGACTCTTTATAATGCAGCGGTTATCGCGAAATGCAATTTGTTCTTACAAACGGATGTAGGTGCTTTGCCAAAATAATGGGTTGGAACAGTTTGACAAACGAAGTAAAATGCAATAATAGTAGGAGAGCCCACGATGCTAAATCGGGATTTACTCGAGCGTCATAGAGACCTATTGGGTTGCGAAGCTTAGATGATAAAAAGAAAAAATGTTACATAATGTATACCTTTTCATCGGTGGGGGAGCGGCTATAGACTTTCAAAAATATAAAAAAAAAACTGTTGCATGGACATACTCGAGCGCATATATCATCTATGTCCAACATAGGTATTGTTGAAAATGTACGTATGTTAATCTGATTGTTTCCATGATGGGGGTGGTCGTACGTAAGGGTTGAAAAAGAAAACTCGAGCGCGTCAGTATTTCTGTGGGGATGTTTAGTGAACCTAAAAAAAGCTCTTATATAATAATCTGACGGTTTGGATGTGACGCAGACTCGCGGCCGTTATTAGAATGTGAATAAAAAATTTCGTCACTTTGAAAAACACAAGCGCGTTAGATTAAGATATATATGGTTCATCTGGATGCCTATACGTTGCAGTCTCATAATCTGACGATTATCTGGAGGGATTCGCCTATTATGCCAATTTGATTTTTTTTTTAAATTTAAATCATTGAACTTAATTGAAAATCTCAGGGAAAAGCATGCGAATGAAAAAGTGTATGCTTTTTTAGTATAATACTTGTATTTATAAGAAAAAAATTATGAGAAATTGAATTTTTAAAATTTTAAAACGTTTAATATTCGTTGTAAACAATATCATGCCACCAACGAGTCTGTGTGATCAACTGTCATGGCAACAGAAACCAGAGTGGGGACGGAGTGAGAGAGCAATAGATAGAGAAAGAGTGAGAGAGGAATAGAAACGTGGAGAGGGGAATATAGGCATCACGTAGCTGCACACATTAAACTTTATCGCGAGGGGTGTTTCACTTCTTCAAAATTTGTACACCAAATTTTCATTTGGGGGATTTCAATTGGATTTCAGAAATTTCTAAAGGATTTCTGGATTTCATACGAGATTTCAAGATTTCCTTTGAGATTTCTGGATTTCAAACGGATTTCAAGATTTCATTGGGAATTCATATGGATTTCAAGATTTCATTGGGATTTCAAGATTTCATTGGGAATTCATATGGATTTCAAGATTTCATTGGGATTTCAAGATTTCATTTGGATTTCATTCGGATTTCAAAATTTCTTGTAGGATTTCTGGATTTCATAAGGTTTTCAAGATTTCATGTAGGATTTCTGGATTTCATCAAAGATTTCAGAATTTCAGGTTGGATTTCTGGATTTCAACGATTTCAGGTCATTTTGTACACCGGATTTCCGAAGTGAGACACCCCTCGCTTTATCGATGAATTTTTATTATTTCGGCTTGTGGAAATCGTCAATTTTATATTTTTTGCAATTCTTGAATTCTTCACTTCAAAATAACAATAAAATTAGCCACGCTCGAGAATGTCGAGATGAAGTTTTTGTTAATAATTTTGTAGCCCTCCTACTTCTTCAAGTCACCCTCGAATTGTCAGATTAGTGGAATATAGACGTTTCAGGATGAAACTAACTCACCCTACCTCAATCTGACGCGGTCAAGAATTTCAGATGATCAATTTTTTTTACTAATCTGATCCTTTATCCTCGAAACATTCAGTTTAGGGCCAATTTATACATCTCTGTTTTAGTATTATTCCTTATTTCATTCGGAAACAAAGTAATTTTAGAGGTATTTGTAGGAGCATTTGAAGAATTACTTCTCTTTTTTTTTGAAGCTAGTCTTCCTTTTAATCTTAAAAATGTAACTCAGGAAGCTTATGACATATAACCACCTAATTCCTTGAAACAGAGCGAGGAAATAACTGTCATTTTAGGACTAGAACTTAAATAGAGATGTATAAATCGGCTCTTATTTGACTGATCCACGATGGCCATATAGATACGCCACATTGACAGCCGCCAGTCTCTGTCATAAGCTTTTTATGTGTCATTGCGACTTGGATTTTTCTAATATTTCATAGCTGCCACTGTGTTGGATTACGATAGGTGGTTCAACAGCTGCTTGATTTCTCTGCCGAAAAAGGCCCTTTTTCTTGATCGGCGATGGTTCTTCCAACTTTCTCCCTGAAGAACAAACCACATCAATAGTCCCAAATAAAGTAATAATATATTTCGATTAACACACCAACTTTGTGCGAAAAACCGAACAAATAGCCGACACGGGCGAAATAGTAATTAAAAAATAATACTTGATTGCTGCCAACGAGCATAAAATGTTCAGTGAACTCGAAGGGTCGAGTCAATGAATTCAACTGCGATATACGGTCGATCCCTGCAACTTCTTTCGACAGTTTTAATATATTAAACGAAAATGAAAACCACATACGGTTTTCCCAAACACAATGAAAATGAAACAATTGTTTTTCATGTTTGATCGTATACGTTTTTGAAACTACCCATAATAATTTTTTTTTCGATTCACGAAATAATCGTGAAAAATCTACTTTTTCAGAATGTTTATGAAAATTATAATCAGATTTGAAATATAGTTTTTTGGAAAAATCACGTTGCGTACCTCAAAAATTTACAAAAAATCAGAAAGTCTTCGACCGTTTTGAAACTAGTCATCTCATCTTTCAGTTTCAATATTCCATTTGTGTTGAGAAGATTATGGCAACTCTTTGGGATAGAAAAACTTCAATGATTATTTTGGTCATTTTCGAGTTCTGCTGACGGAACTAGCTCATATCACTCGGCAAATGTTGTTTGCCATGGAAATAGTTATAATCTAATCTATCCTAATCGAACCCAACTTTCAACAACTAATCTTAAACAAAAAGAATTTCAAGAAGAATTTGAGTTGGCCCGTATTGTAAATCTAAACCATTCTCGGATCCACTTGAACGCAAACGAAAAATTATAATTATATACCTAAACCTTCCTCATGAATCACTCTATATATTGGTGGAAACTGTATGGAATTCAGTGGGGCTGTTTTTGAGTCTTTCACGAACAAAAGACAGACGCGACAGATGACTTTAATTTATATAAACAATATCACAGGAGGGAATGTAGGCAAGCGAATCAATAGGTTGGTACCAATAGTCAGGATATCACCCTGATGATATCGTAAGAAAACATATTTATGAAATTAAGAATAATTCAATGAATTTTGATACCCGAAAGTAAAATAATTGCCCTCCAGCCATGATATTTAGATATGGTAACGAGTACCTGGCGTTTATCGAGCTGACTCACTAATAAACACTCGCCTGTTCCTTCACATATTGAATGTAACCAAGGAATTCGACGGAGGCGTCCTTTGTTCAGTGTGTCTGTGATTGTTTCATTCGATTTCAATAAGACCCGCCCATCGAATTCTGAAATATTTGTAGGTTAATGCAACTCTATAATATTCCACAGCTAAGGAACGCCCTTAAGTGCACTTGAAAGTATCCTATTGCGGTTCTGATACCCGCATCCATTGTACATTTTCTCTTTAAAAGTTTGTTCTATAATATAATGAACTATGCAAGTTTGATGTTACACCACCATTGCTTTCGTGCCAAACATAAAGATCCACAGTTTTGTCATTAAGTGCGTGAACTATGAAGTTATGGATTTGCAATTTCTGTTTGTAATAAACAGTAGAAGCTTCTAACTTAGGTGCCAAAAGGACACTATGCAGGTCCATTGTTATGATTAGCTTTATCTGAGGCAGATTCTTTTGCGTCTTTTTTAGCTTGCTCGACCCCGTTTTTTTTTAAGTGGTCATTGTATACATTTTCTGGAACATTGCCTGGACCAAAAATTTCATTTTTCAAGGAAAAGTCATTTTTTATAAAAAGTTTTGCTTGCCGAGAGAATACGATTGTCAATGAAAGAAATTAAAAATTGTATACAGGATGTCGCAAAAATTAAAAATTAGGGTACTTTATTTTTGTAAAAATTGAATTTTTAACTTTTGGGACAACCTGTATAATTATAAATTTTAATTACTTTCATATCGACAATTGTATTCTCTCGACAACCAAAACTTTTTATAAAGAAGTACTTTTCCTTGAAAATTGAAATTTTTGGTCAGTTTGTGCTCTTGTCTCCCCTATTGCCGGACATTCTGTATACCCACAAGAGCACTAACAAAAAGTAGGTATTATTTACGACCAGTTACATTGTGAAAATTAGTTTCATTAGAGCTCTTAAATAATTATTTGCTTAATGGTTCATTGTTTCATGCAACTACTCCTGTTTTCATGGGCCTTAATCCTTAGTAATTTGCTGAGAAGTTCATAATCCTCTTCTGAATCCGATAAATCAGCTTCGAAAGCCTTGCTAGTTCGTGCTATAAAGATAAAACCAAAACATCACATTACTCAAAACCAACAAAAATGACAAAACGTGCAACTTCTCAGATTGGCGGACATTTGGAGCCTTATTAAGTTTTAATGCCATTTGTACCATTATTATACCACGAGAACACATTTTTCATTCGTAATAAACAAGACCTTATTATGGAACTAAGAACAATGGCAATGACTCGGACTTTTTGAGGTTATGCAATCTCTGCTATGTGAAAAAATTATGGCAGTCACTTGGTTAATTCTTGGTAAAAATTTATGCCATGTGTTAGTTTTAGCACATAGCATTAATTACATTTCAGTGCTTTGCATAACAGATATTAAATAACAATGTTTACCGGTCTTCTGGAGGGAAATATGCACATGGCATATTTCCGTTTTATAGAAAACATTTCTATATGACAAACAGGTCAAATTGGCCAAAAACTCACATAGCAGATATTGCAGTGACAACGACGATAATAGGTGTATAGAAATAAAACCTATATACATTATGCGTAGGATTCGTGAAAGTGAATTAGTTATAAACATTTAAAATGTCAAAACGATTTTTTCCTATATCTCGATCGAGTAGTCGAATACTTTTAGCACAATATTAATTGTTTATACAAGAGTTCTTTCTTTTGTAACATCAATACACATTCAATAGCGATGATATAATGATGACGGGTACCTTGAGGAAGAGAAGGGGTTTTTTAACAAACCGAGTTGATTCAGATCAAGAAATGTTGTGTTCACCCTCGCTCAGTTTCATTGAAAAATTACTTTTCTTTTTACCATATAAACAAATTGATTATCTTCGCTACTCCCGCTCATAGGACGATAATTTTTTTCAAATATTGCTACTTATTTTTATAGCTATTTCGAAAATCAACAAGCACCTTCTCAGAGAGAAAGAGTTGAACTTGCAGCTGAGGAAAATTGGAAAAGAAAGCA
Source organism: Zygogramma bicolorata (assembly GCA_032362365.1). Lineage (NCBI taxonomy): Eukaryota > Metazoa > Arthropoda > Insecta > Coleoptera > Chrysomelidae > Zygogramma > Zygogramma bicolorata. The sequence continues at coordinate 817,159 of JAVJAQ010005530.1, read as the reverse complement.
TGTGAACGAAATTATCAGCATGGCTCATCCATACATATTGCTCGAATGCCGGTTGTTCTAAGGCAGTGGTCCCCATGTCGAATACTTTTAACACAATTTTAATTGTTTATACGCCCAAACAGCACAAGTACGTCCAGTGGACGTACTGCATATGTACGGTGAGGATGCATTGTACGTATTTAGGACGTACTTTTGTCTCCGACAGACGTACATAAGACCTCCCTGCGACTTACCGTTCCCGCATAGTCGGTAATCCCAGGTACGTACTTTTCTAGTCCACACAGGACCTGAAATGTACAGAACGGGGAACTGTGTAGTATCGTCGAACTACCACTAATATAATCAAACACAGTTTTACTTTTCCAACAATACCCTTCGCCCGATATCACACGACTGACTCGTTCCATCTCATATTCCTTATCCTGTGACAGGCTGAGTCACCTATTACATCAAGCCAGAGGTATCGTTCCTTTATTCATTATCGCAATATAGTACATCTCTCCCTTTTTACAATTAATTCTGTACTCAATACTAACCTATTCCATTGAACATAAAAAAAATAGATATTGATGAAACACCGAACTTAAACTAATAAAATTTACAATTTAAAGAATATGTCACTTGCTTCTATGTCCTAATCTAATCATTTGCTACCTATTCCTCTCTTCTTTTTTTTCCAACAAAAAAAAATATTTTTTTTTCCTTGCATAATACCCTGAAAACGGCTGGCTCATTATTGAGATTTTTCTATGTCCGAATCACCCTCGTTGATATCATCATTTTTTACGCACCTCCATTCTCCTTCAACTTTTTTTAAATGTACTATGTTTCGACGTGTTTCTTTTCCAGTTTCATCATTTCGAATCTGTACGTCCCCTCCTCTTTTTCTTAGGACCGTATGAGTGGCTGGATTGAAAGGGGGTGTCAGTTTATTTTCTCTGTTGACATTTTTCACATAAACCTTGCTCCCTTCTTTTACTTCTATTTCTTCGGCTTTTCTTTTTCTATCTGCATACTCCTTTCCTCTTTCCTTTTGCATTTGGTCTCTTTCTCTTCTTCTTCTTCATGTACTGATGAGAATTTCTTATCCTGAATGTTTGGAATTTTATCTCTAAATATTCTGTTGAAGAATAGTTCGGAGGGTGTTTTACCAGTCACTGTATGTGGAGTGCTATTATACATCGTGAGATAATCCAATAATGCACTCTTCCAATCCTTTTCTAATGCTTGACTTATTTTCAGACGCTTTAGAATGTCCCTATTTTGCCGTTCCACTTCTCCGTTTTGTTGTGGCCAATAAGGAATACTGTTATATAAAATAATATCCCTTTCCTCACAGAACTTCTTCATTTCGGTGCTTGTAAACTGCCTGCCGTTATCCGCCGTGATTGACTTTGGATTTCCCAAACGTGAGAATATTTCTCGTAATGTTTTCACAGTGAATGCAGCTGAAATATCCCTTGTTATTTTTATCTCCTTGTACCTACTGAAGTAATCTACAATCACGAACAAATGATCGCTGCTTGGCAAAGGTCCCATAAAATCCATTGCAACGTCCACCCAAGCTTCTACTGGCAGTTCTCTTCTCTTAAGAGGGTTCGGTAGCGTTGGTGCTGATACTAACGTACATCCCTTACATGCTTTCACGATTGTTTCAGCGTCTTTGTCTATTCCTGACCACCACACTTTTGTTCTAAGTCGATTCTTCATGGCTACAATACCCGGATGTCCTTCGTGGGCTGCTTTCAATACCTTCTCTCGCAGTTCCCTTGGGATAACAATTTTCATACCTCTAAGTAAGATGCCATCTGAAACACATAGTTCAGATTCCAAGAGTTTATACTGCTTAACACTATCATCCCATTTGTTAAAATTCAATCCTTCTTTCACTTTGGAAATTTCTGTATCATTTTGTGAATACATTTTTATGTCCTCCATTCTCACAGCAACTGGACGGGCATACTCTACAATTTGTCTAACTTGTTCTTCATCAAAACTGGAAATTTCTTGTCTTCGATCTATACACAGCCGAGAAAGGGGATCTGCTATATTTGATTTGCCGGGTTTGTACACAACTATGAAGTTATATGATTGCAAGCGTAATACCCACCTTTCTATCCTCGCACAAGGTTTCGACTTCGGACTGAAAATTGCTTCCAACGGTTTATGATCTGTTACTAGTTCGAAAGAATCCTTACCATATAGATATACCTTGAAATGCTCTACTGCCCATACCAAAGCAAGCGCCTCTTTTTCAGTTTGGCAATATCGTTTTTCGCAGTCTGATAAACTTTTATTGCCAAATGCAATAATACGTGGCCCTTTTCCATTAATTTGTATCAAGACGGCACCTAGGCCTACAGGACTCGCGTCGGCCATAACTTGTGTTCTTTCACTTGGGTTATAATACCCCAATGACTTGATATTCGCCAAACTTTTCTTCAGTAGAATAAACGCATTTTCCTGGTGAGAGGTCCAATATTTCCTGATATTTGATTGTTTCGCTAGTTTCAATCGTAAAAATAATCTAAATGGTTCCGTCAATGTTGCCAAATTAGGTATCCACTTTCCAACGTAATTTATCAAACCCAGGAAACTTTGGACCTCTTCAATAGTATTAGGTTGACGAAATGATAGTATCCCTGCTACATAAGTCCTCAAAGGCATGATTCCGTCGGAATTCAACGTGTGTCCCAGAAAATCTATTTGTTTCAACCTATATTGACACTTATTTTCATTGAGCAGTACGTTATTATCTCTTAATGCTTTCATAGTGTTTCCTAATCGTTCGTTATGCTCCATTTCGTTTTTTCCAAAAACTACAATGTCATCCACAAAATTCCGTGTCCCTTCGCAACCGGCCAGAATCCTTTCCATTATTTTCTGGAACAGTTCTGGGGCGCATGTTATTCCAAACATCAAACGTTTGTATCGATACAAGCCTTTACTTGTAATGAAAGTTGTTATGTATCGGCAATCCTGTGACAATTCGATTTGATGAAACGCGTTTTTAATGTCTAATCTGGAAAACAAATTCGCTTCTCTGAGGTTTGGCAACAATGTATCCATTGTGGGTAGTGGGTGATTTTCCCTCACAATAGCTTGGTTAGCCCTTCTCATATCTATGCAGATACGTATATCTCCATTTTCCTTCAATATTGGCACCATCGGAGACACCCATCTGGATGGCTCGTTGACTGGTTCAATAATATCAGAATCAATTAATTCCTGGAGTTTTGCTTCCACCTTGGCTTCTAGCGGTATTGGTATTCTACGAAAAGGCTGTGATACTGGGGTAACCGAGCTGTCTATGGGAATATCAACGACTACATTTTTAAATTTTGGAAATGGCTCTATATAGTTTATATTGAGACCAACTTTCAGGACTCCTATAGCTATAGCTGTAGTCTTCCCCAGTATGTCTTTTGTACCTCCTTTGATAACATAAAAAGTGCCGTTTTCCTGATTGTTACCCGCTTGAATTTGTGCTTGAAAAGATCCAATCACTTCTAAAGGAGTATTACTTGCGTACGCCAGAAATACTTTATCGGGGTTCTTTATCTGGTTCCAAACTTGCACGTTATTCTTTTTCAAATATGTCCATGTATTATCCGATATCAAATTGCTTGTGCTTCCTGAATCGATGAGTATTTTAGTTTTCACTGTCCCAATTGTACAAGGAATTTCGGTTTCATCATCTATGTGGAAGACATACTCCTTGTCTTGGTCCTCTGACGGAGGAGACGAGGACGGCTCAATATAATTGAAAGTTTCTCGTCTCTTAGCCGGGGGCTGCCTGAATGTAGCCCTACGCTTGAACATTGGCTCGAAATGGCTACGACACTGTTTACGATAATGGCCTATTTTTCCACATTTCAAGCATTTTTTCCCCGATGCCGGACAAATTTTGTCTTGGCCGCTGTGTGTATATGCTCCGCATCTACCACAGTTTGTCAAACTTCGTTTTTTGTTTTTATAATTTGAGGCGGTTGCAACTTCATTTATTTCGTGGGAAGTTCTGGACTCTGAAAATTCCTGCAACTCGCGATTAATCGATTCAAGAGCATTAGCTTCGGAAATTATTGTTTCTAACGTAACATTATCCCCCAAAGACAATATTTTCTTCCGTAACTCCTGTGAACTACATTTCTCTACTATTTGATCGATCAAATGTTCATTAATACTGATAAACTTACATTTATTCGCTTGTATTCTTAGCCTAACTAAAAATTTATCAAACTTTTCATCTGATTCTTGTTTAATTTTTTTAAATAAATACCTTTCATATAATTTGCTCTGTTTTGGTTTGAAATATTCTTCTAGCATACGGATGGCGACCTCGAAAACATCACCTTCATCGCTTGGTTCATCTATATGAGCACCTGGGATGTTGTAGTAGAGTTCTTGTAGTGGAAGTCCGCCTGCATGCAGTAGTATGGCTCTCTTTTTCTTCGGGTCTTCCACACTAAGGGCTTCCAAATAGATGCTGAAACCTCTCATCCACTTTTCCCATCTCAATCCAACCGAACTTTGGTCTCCATCGCAGTCAAATGGCTCGAGAACCGGTAAACCACTCATTGTTGCCTAAAATTTCCACAATTATAACTATTTTACTTCCCCCTCTCTAACCTGAGACAATATCGGTTGATCAAGTGAAAAAACTAAGTTTATTTTTTGTTCTCACCGGGTTTTTTTTAACCCTAAAAGGTTTTCTGTGGTTTTGAAACCACCCTTTTGTTTTCCGGGTCATTAACCCATAAAGGTTTCTAAACCATTAGCTTTTTCCCGTGATTTTCAAACCACACATTTCCCGGGTCATTAACCCATTATGGTTTTTAAACCATACTTTCCTTTTTCAAATCTGGTTTCTAAACCCTTTGTATTTTTTTTTTCTACTTGAATCAACAGATATTTATTTTTTGTAAAAGTAAATACATAAAAATATATCATGTAATTTTCCTTCATCTTTCTTTGTGTGATATTTCGTTATTAATTTTCCATCCGAGCACACCGCTGTACCTACTTATTACTAGATACTTACTTTTTTTTTTTCCACCTATTATATTTCTACAATATTTACACTTAATACACTGTCTTTCTCTTCACAATATAATTCTCACTGGAAACTTTTTCCTCGTCGCCAAATGTAGTATCGTCGAACTACCACTAATATAATCAAACACAGTTTTACTTTTCCAACAATACCCTTCGCCCGATATCACACGACTGACTCGTTCCATCTCATATTCCTTATCCTGTGACAGGCTGAGTCACCTATTACATCAAGCCAGAGGTATCGTTCCTTTATTCATTATCGCAATATAGTACAAACTGTTTGGGACATTCCGAAAACGTACATTTTCCATTCTATATGCGCTATCCCAAGAAGAACAAACATATTTGACCAATATTGGTTCAATATTACGGGAATATTAACCTTATATTGTAGATGATATCAATAGTGGCCACAAAAAAATGTGAACATTCGGCGATATTAGATCAATATTCGAAAACAACGTAATGATATATCATTTGATATCACTTGATGAATCAAAGTTTTCATATTCGGGATTATTCATTTCTTTTTTACCAAATAGTCAAGTTCGAAATTTTACTCATTCACGTGTACTAACCATCTAACCGAATACTTACCTGGAAAAAGACCTGGCTGCTGCGGGGCTTGAACTCTCGACCTTTTCTATGGAGATATTATTGTCGACCACTGTTACGCTCTACGGCACGGGGAGACTTGTTTTTAAGAAGGAGTTGAGTGCTATAGATGTGATGACTTCAAGTTAGTTTTGTTCGAGATAATATTAAAATTTTAGAAAGTTCAGTAACAATGAAAATATATTCGAAAAAACACTAAAGGATCACTGTCTCATGTGGTGGCGGTTTTGGAATATCAAACTTGCTGTGCAAAAAATTCTGTATGTAATTTTCTGGTATTTAAATTCACCACATGTCGATGTTTCAATTTTTCCAAATTTTTTTAGGAATAATTCATTATGAATATTGCATTACCAATATTGATATATGTTTGAATACACTAAGTGATCACTCTCAAAATCCCAATACCCCTTGAACCGAAAGGGACTCAATACGTACGTTCTCGGGAGGTCCAAACAGTATGTACATACTAACAGAAATGTAGAAAATGAAAGGAACCCAATCCGTACGTACTTGGGGAGGTCCAAACAGTATCTACAAAAAGTACGTCAACGAGACGTCCAGATAGTATGTACATACGATTTCCAAAAATGTACGTCATTACTATCATGTCCCGCAAACGTTTCGAAATATACGTATCTGAAAGGGACTCAATATGTACGCACCTGGAAGGTCCAAATAGTACGAACATAGTTCTTCCAAACATGTACGTTAATGATACTTATAAACAGTACGTACAAGGATTTATCAAAAAAGCACTTCATTGGTATGTCCCTAATTCGTTCCGAAATGTACGTACCTGAAAGGGAGTTATTATGAACGTACCCGGGACACTTACTACAGTACGTACATAGTACTTCCAAGCATGTACGTTTTTATTACATTCCGATTGGAACGGGACCAAGTATGTACCTACATGGGACGTCTAACCAGTATATACATGGTACATCCGGTAATGTACGTTCTTCGAATGTCTCCTATACGTCCCGGGACGTATCGACGTAACTAGGACATAAATGGTTCGTCTTCAGGACGTCGTGTGCTATTTGGGCGGAACTTCTTTCTTTTGTAACATCAATATACGTACAATAGCGATGATATAACAATGACGGGTACCTTGAGGAAGAGGAAGAGTTTTTTACCGAACCGAGTTGATTCAGATCAAGAAATGATGTTTTCACCCTCGCTCAATCTCATTGAAAAATTACTTTTCTTCTTACCATATAAACAAATTGATTATCTTCGGAACTTCCGCTCATAGGACGATAATTTTTTTCAAATATTGCTACTAATTTCGTTTATAACTTTTTAGACTTGCAGCTCAGGAAAATTGGAAAAGAAAGCATGTGAACGAAATTATCAGCATGGCTCCATACATATTGCTCGAATGCCGTTTTAAGGCAGTGGTCCCCATATGTGTGTGAAGTTAGCAACGAAAATGTAGCAACATTTCTGTGAGATTCGTTGCCAGCAACGATTCCATAGTACGGATTTCATGCAATGAAATCAAATTGATTTCATCGAAATCTTAGTTTTCTAGGCATCAAACGTGATTATATGAATGGGTTATGTTCCAAAAATGTTGAGACCTTGACAAAAAATTCTAAAGGACTTTTGAATAGAATGGAAAGAGTGAAAAAATTCAAATATGACTCTTCCTTATAAATTTTGAATTATATAACTACCAAAAGTTGAAAATAAGCAAGGAAGCCACCTGGAAATTTTCACAGAATACTCAAAATATCATGTTTTATCCGTAAAATGATACTCAGGAAGAAATTTTCAGATCGGGCAGAAAGCCAGGAGAAATTGATAATTGTTATTGTTGGTATCATTTTCATAATTTGATCGTTGATTACGTTGTTATTGATGGTACCAAAATTTGGCTACTATACAGAATAAAATTTTCTCATATTATCATTATTCCTTACCTTGTCACGATCGAATTATGAAAATGATACCATCGATAATAATTTTCAATTTTTCCTGGCTTTCCGTCCAATCAGAAAATTCCGTACTATTTTTATTCGAAAAGGTCATAATATTTCACGTATTCTGCGATATTTTCCAGGTGGCTTTCTTTTTCTTTTTCGAGTATTCAACGATCAAATTATGAAAGTGATACCATCAATAACAATTTTCGATTTTTCCTGGCTTTCCGTCTGATCTGAAAATTCCGTACTATTTTTATTCCTAAAGACCATGATATTTTACGTACTCTGCGAGATTTTCCAGGCGGCTTTCTCTTTTGTTTTCGAGTAGTCAACAATCAAATTATGGAAGTGATACCATCAATAACAATTTTCAATTTTTACTGGCTTTCCGTTCGATCAGAATATTCCGTTCCATTTTTATTCGAAAAGACCATGACTTTCAACGTATTCTGTGAGATTTTCCAGGATGCTTTCTTTTTCGTTTTCGAGTAATGATTGATAGAAATATGAATGTCATACCATCAATTCTGATTTCCAATTTTTCCTGGCTTTCCGTCCGATCTGAAAATTCCGTACTAGTTTTAATCGAAAAGACCATGATATTTATAAGATTAAACGAACTTACCTAAGTGAAGTTCAATCATAATTATATGAAACGCCTTGCTCGAGATGATCATTATGTAGTACATCCTCCGCTCGCTAGAGATCGCCACGTATACCAAAGCCAAAGCTAAATGCACCCCACTACCTACATCCTCGGCATCCATCTTATTATTCCTCAGTTCTCCCGAAGCCAATGGATCTCAAGAATATGAGATGATCCTGGGCTCGACTCTAATGAAGGTCGAGGGGTAAGGGGGGGTCTGATCATCTCGAGCAAGGCGTTTCATATAATTATGATTGAACTTCACTTAGGTAAGTTCGTTTAATCTTATAATTATATTTACGCCTTGCTCTCAATGATCATTATGTAGATATTTAGAGCTCTTGAGATCCTTCTCTTTGTTTTAGACACTAAAAAGAAAGCTCGTGCTTTGGCAGTAACCATTTATTTATCAGAAACTGAAAATTAAGTACATGTACAGACCTACAAATACAAACATTCAACATTATTTGTTGAAACAAGTGAACCCCATTATAGAACAATGCTCAAAATACTATGAGGTCAGGACTGATAAAGCAAAGCTATTTCTGTCAACCAGTGGTCTGTCATAAAAACGTGCAAAAGTTTCAGACTTCCTGGTCCAGCCCGCTGTATTTCGTATCAGTTCAATATTGATGCCTTTCCGGTTGGCAGCTGATGTCGATGCATGCCTAGTGCTGTGTGCTGAAAATACTTTGGTATCCACTCCGCTTCTTTCTAAAACACTTTTGATCCACCGGCTAATCGACTGCGTCGATGCTGGGTGATGAGGCTTCTTATGAGTAAGAATTAGCCTGGAGCTCAGCTCTCTAAGGTTAGTCGTTCTCTCTGAATATGACTTCAATGTATTTGCAGCACAAACACTAGGACGCTCTCTGAAAAACGGTATATACAACAGTGGTTTTAGCTTATTGACGCTCGAGGTCTTAATCCTACAGCTTATCTTTATTTCATAACTCTCTGGTCCTAGAACAATATCTCGAACTTCTATTAGTGACAGAGTCTGAACCCTATGGGCAGTTACAAGTGCAAGTAATGTAACTAACTTATGAGATGATTGTTCCAGCGTCAAAACCTCATTTGGGTAGAAAGAACCCAAATAGTTCAAGACCATTGCGGGGTCCCAAGTTGAATCATATCTTGGTGCCCCAGGTCTAAGGTTTTTCACGCCTCTGAAAAATCTTTTGATTCTGAAATCAGTACCAAGTTCAGGTGATATGACTAAAGCTGAAGCCGACCGGATGCAATTGAGTGTGCCATAAGTCACCCCTTTCTGAAATGTCTCCCCCAAAAATTTTATGACACAGATAACAGACCCGGTATAAAAATCGATACCTTTTCTACTGCAGTAGTCCCACCACATTTTCAGCCCTGAACTATACTGTTTTAATGTTGCCGGAGATATCGATGCCAACATTACTTGCATGGACGCCTCCGGAAGGCCTTTCAATCTGTATGCCTACTCGATAACAAACCTGCCACCAGGGAAAGCTTCCGCTATAGGGGATGAGGTTCCCTGTTGGGAGATAATAAGTTATATTTTCCTGGGGGTAAAATGAACATATCTATTGCTAACTTTCTAAAAAGAGGAAACCAAACTTGTGTTGGCCAGTATGGCGCCACAACAATAACAGTAGCCTGGTCAGCCCTTATTTTCTGAAGAACCTTCAAAATCAAAGATAAAGGTGGAAAAGCATATCCCAGATGTTGTGGCCACTTTATAGAAAATGCATCAGTGGAATGGGCTCCTGGATCTTTATGCCATGACACATACCGATCACATTTTTTATTATGCCTGCCAGCAAATAGGTCTGTGCTAGGTAAACCGAATTTTTGAATAATTTTTTCAAATGCCTCATTTGATAACTCATATTCAGTGTCTATTGGCAGTTTTCTTGACTCAAAGTCCGCTTCAAAATTATCCTTTGAACTAATATAACATGCTCGTATGAATATATCACGGTCCTCACACCATTGCCAAATACTTCGAGCAATGGTATTCAGTACAGGGAAACGAGTCCCCCCCATTTTATTAATATAAGCAATGGCAGTTGTGTTGTCTATTCTAAGAAGCACATCACAGCTTCTTAGGCTGGATGCAAAACACTTCAAACCAAAGAAAGCTGCCAAAAGCTCTAGGCTGTTGATATGATAGGCCCTTTCCTGCAAGCTCCAATACCCATTGGCCTTCTTACTCCCACAAACAGCCCCCCATCCCTTGCAGGAGGCATCTGAGAAGATCTCAATAGCATATGAATAATTCACTTTTATAGCATTACACGACTTCAAAATGTGTGATTTCCACCAGCATAAATCTTTTTCTAAAGATTTTGGTATTGACATGTAACTCTTATAACTACCACTTGCTCTTCTCAATGCTAAATATTTGGATCTTTCAAAACTTTTTACATAAATCCAACTGTATTTGATGCCTGGACATGCTGCCACAAGCTTACCCACAAAACGGGCAAAGTACTGTATTCTACATCTTTTCATTTCTGAAATGCAAACCAACCATTTCAAAATTTCCCTTCGTTTTTGCTCTGTTAGTTCCAAAGTCATAGCCTCTGAGTTGAATATAAACCCCAGAAATGTACACCGTTTGCTTGGTATTAGCTTGCTTTTCTCAAAATTAACAACAAAGCCTAAGTGTATCAGTAGATCTACAGTTTTTCTAACATTATGTAAACATTCTTGGTATGAATTTCCCAACAGCAAGAAATCATCCAAGTAAGCCACTGATGATAGATTCTTGGATCGAAGAACGTGCAAAACCGGTTTCACTAACTTTGTGAACACCATAGGCATTGTGCAAAGCCCGAATGGGGCACAAGTATATTCATAAAGAGTATTCCTGAACTGAAAACGCAAAAACATACGGTGTGGGCTGTAAATATTTATCAAAAAATAGGCCTCTTTTAGGTCCACCGTAGCTAAATATGAATCTGGGGATAAAAGGTTTGCAGCCATTCTTCGATCTTCCATTTTGAAGTGTCGTGTGGCTAGAAATTTATTCAAATTAAATTTATTAAATTAAATTCAAAACCAATCTCTTTCTACCATCAGACTTAGGCACAAGAAAGATACTAGAGACAAACTGCCCTTTCCTTGGTACACATTCTTTTATGGCTCCTATTTCTAACAGGTGATCTATCTCTTCCTGGATGGCCTCCGCCTCTGCAATAGCCCAAGCCTTCTGCACAGGTGGTCTCCGTTGGTACACCTTTCGGGTAAAGGGAAGTCGGTAACCTCTTACACAAAACAGTACGTTACAATCTGAGGTTATTTCCTCCCACCTGTGCAGAAAGAGTGAAAGGCGACCTGCCTTCATTCCTCCTTGTTGCATGCACCTCACCTCTACCGATATCTCCTCCTCTCCGTTCCCTTGCTCCAGTAAGTTGGCTGCTGCCTCACTCGAAGCGGTGCCTGCTGAGTCCTTGCTCCTACTGTTGTCACCCTCGCTCAGTTTCATTGAAAAATTACTTTTCTTTTTACCATATAAACAAATTGATTATCTTCGCTACTCCCGCTCATAGGACGATAATGTTTTTCAAATATTGGTACTTATTTTTATAACTATTTCGAAAATCAACAAGCACCTTCTCAGAGAGAAAGAGTTGAACTTGCAGCTTTTTCGCTTTTTCTCCTGATTTGAAAATTGGAATCACTTAGTCAATTTTCCAATTCCTAGGAAACACTCCATGGGTCAGACATTTATTGAACAGAATGAACAGAGGTTGAATTAGAGCGTCTTTACACGATTCGATGAAAATTGCTGGGATTCCGTCTGGTCCTGGACCTTTGGATTTGACCAAGTCATCTAGTGCTTCACGGACTTGACTTCCAGTTACAAATGATATGTCGAGAGAATACGAGTTTGATTCAACTGGAGATATAAGAGAAGGGGTAACATTTGGTTCAAAGACAGAACAAAAGTATTCGGAAAAGAGTTCACAAATCGAGAAGTTGTTAGATGCAGTTTTGTTTGCAAAGTTTAGCTTATGTAGAATAGATTCACCACCTGTTTTGGTCGATAACAATGACCAGAATTTTTTTGGGTTGTTTTTAATGCTATTTTCGGAATTTTCCAAGAATTTAATTAATTAAACTTCACATAGTCACACTGATTTTTGAATTTTTTCCATTTTTCATGAGATTTTGTTTTTTTGTTAATCAGTCTCAATGTGCCTGGAGAAAAAAAAAGATGGTTCATCTCCATTTCGTATTCTTTCAACAGGAGTATGCTGATCTGTTATTCCTTCTAACTTGCGGTAAAAAATCTCTATGGATGCCTCAACGTCATACTTGGTAAAGAGTTCCACCCATTTAATGAGTTGTAGATTATTACTTTCAAGAACAATCTCTTGGGGAAGGGGTTTTTCGGTAAACTATGCGAACGAAACAATGAAAGCTTAGCCTCCAAGGATCAATAATATGGTCTATCTTCATTAACAAAGGGATCATTCGAAGGACTTATATTCACGTTAATATTTTTGCTCAAAAATAGGTCGAGAACTCTATTGTTGGCGTTATATAAGCCATTATGTTGATTTAAATCCAATTCAGAGAATATATTGATAAAATATTCGCTCATTCTATCTGTCACCATGGATGGAATATAACCTAGACTTAACGATTGATTCAGAATCCACGATATTTTTGACAAGTTGTGATCACCAACCACAATGACAGGACTATCGACATTATTTATTATGGTTTCAACTAGTTCAAGATGCTCGATAAAATGTTTTAATCCTGCGTTCGGCGGAATATAAACAGCGAATGTATGCTTTCTTACCCCCACCACAGATATCCATAAGTTCTCAACTAAGCCCCTTGAGCATGAATATTGAGACACTCGATGTGATAACAACTCACACCTAACACCTATTAACACACCACCACCATCACGTTTTCCACTAATCACGGGATCACGATCTCTTCTGAAGACGGTATAAGAGGGAGAAAATAGTTCGGAACTAGAAATTTCTTTGTTCAGCCAAGTTTCAGTGATACATATTACATGGAAGTCCTTTCGTTGGGTTGCTAAGTAGAAGTCATTGATTTTTGTCCTGAGACCTCTCGTATTTTGATAATATAGACGTAGGTGATCGGGGATGATGCAGAGTTACACGTGAAGTCATCAGAAAAATTATTTTCATTTAGGCTGTTGAAAGTCTTTCGAGAATGTTTTCATTCGATACAAGTATGGCTCTTTCAGACTCGTTTTCTTGATGAAAATTTCCTTCACCCAGCAAAATTTATAGTTGTTATTACGGCAAAGTGATCTAGCGTTATTGAGAATTTGCTTGAAATAAGGAGTTAATGTTTTTTTATATAAATGCTTTCTTCTCCTGTTAGACCTAATTCGTTTGTCTTAATATTTCGTTTGGTATTCCTAATTACATCAATAATAATAGATTTGATACGTTTTGAAGGGAGCTTCAGAATGATATTTCTGAATTGATCCGAATTATTTTCATTTGGGAATCTCAAAACACGATGACACTCTTCAATATTTTGTATTGTGTAGGAAAGTTCAAAAATCCCAAAAATATTTTCGTCGATGGATATGACGTTCTCTCCCCTTAGTTCAGGAACACCGCATATATCTAGGTTATTAGAGCTACTTTGTTGTTTCATCATTTCTCTTTCATTTCCGAGGTCGCAGACATCTTTTTTGATCGAATTGACTTCAACTTCAATTCCCTTGAATCACAAAAGGTTGACCCACCTCCTTATCTGCACAATCATTACAGCACCAGGTCAGTCCTGATTCGATGGGTATATCGCCAATGTTAATTTAACACATTTGTAGTGAAAATATCTAGAACAGCTTCCCGCGCATTTTAGTTCGAAATTTGTTCTGCTGAGTGTACTCGAACGAATTGTGCAGATATCAGGCATGGTAAAAAAATGCCCTTTTTTGTTTTAGTTAAATTATCTTACAGCACCATGTGCTATATATGCATATATTGAGTCGACTTACCCAACGTAGTAAAGAAAATAAACTTTTTTGAATTTTCAACACAATATTCCATATATCAAAGGCCGTCCCATATGTCACGGAAATTTGACGATTCCCATAGTTTTCCTAGTCTAACAGGATGTCGCATAAAAAGTTGCTTCGTATTACCCGTCGTAGTTTGGAAAATATATATTTTTAGAAAATATATATATTGAAGAGGCGATGGGAAATTGTTACAAAGAAAGAGAGCAGCTACGACGACTGTTCAAGAAAAGCAGTAACCAGCTAGAGTTAGCACTGACAGCAAAGAATGTCATCAAGGAACAAGTATTAGCACACTTGAGGCAATTGGAAGATAAAAGTGATAGGCTGTTTTTACTGGATGAACAAATAAGAGAGAATCTATTATTATCCAACTCCAGTGAAGAAGAGCTAGCTAAAGAGTTCGATGAAATGGAATTCTATAGACAGGAAGTCATCACCTATAGATCAAGATGCGAGTTGATGATGAATGATAAACATAATCCAGATGAACAAACAGTAAGTTCACATCAGACTGGCGACATACGAAGAAAATTTAGACTTCCACAATTGTAACTGAAAAAGTTCGACGGGAACGTGAGAAATTGGATTGGGTTTTGGGGCCAGTTCAGAAAGATCCACGATGACCAAGGAATAGATCCAGAAGACAAGTTCCAATATCTATTACAAGCGACGGTACCAGGCACTGCGGCCAGAGAACTGATTGAGAGCTTTCCACCATCAGAATTGTACTACTATACCAAGGCTATTGATCAGATGAAAGCACGTTTCGCTAGGGACGAATTTCTTATCGAAGTTTATGTCAAAGAATTGTTAGATCTCGTCCTCAAGCAAGCAAGTAATACGAAAACCAACATGTCTTCAGCAAGTTTATATGACAAATTGGAGACACGAGTACGGGAATTGGAAAGTTTAGGTGTGACCAGTGATAAGTATGAGGCAATGCTTTTTCCTTTGGTTGAGTCAATCAGGGTGAAGGAACTGAAGGTATTCTCAATCAAATTAATTTTTCATCTATATTGTTAGATGTCCTGAGAAAAGAGGTAGAATAAGAAGAAAGGAATAATCTTGCTCAAACTAGTTTTGGTAATGGAAGAGAAGTCAGTAGAAATCAGATGAGAGAGAAAACCAAACAGAAACTAGGTAATACGATTTATACAGCGTCAGCTCTTCATTCGGCAAATTCGAGGAATCAGTCTGATTAAGGTAAGAATGTTCCGATTTGCTTATTTGCGATAAATCACATCCAAGTCAAGAATGTTTCAGAGCACGAAATCTCACACTAGATGAAAGAAAGGCTAAAGTTATGAGTGGAAGAGGTTGTTTTTCTTGCCTAAAAATCAATCATACCAGTCGTAATTATAAAGCTTTCATTAAATGTTTGATTTGTACCAAGAAACATTATACTATCATGTGCTCTGACTTGAGTGTGAAAAAAGAACCCGCACCAGCTGATGACAAAATTGAAAACGCTTTAACGAATAATATATCCATTCCGATACTTTGTTGCAAACCATACTCGTTAGACTTGGTAATAATAATAAGGAAAGGGTTGTGAGGGCATTACTAGACTCTGCGTCACAAAGATCGTACATACTGTCAAAATGTGTGACGGATTTGGGATATGTCAGGAATGG
The DNA here is from genome assembly GCA_032362365.1 of Zygogramma bicolorata. NCBI lineage: Eukaryota > Metazoa > Arthropoda > Insecta > Coleoptera > Chrysomelidae > Zygogramma > Zygogramma bicolorata. The sequence goes on along the minus strand of JAVJAQ010005530.1, from coordinate 801,265 downwards.
CGTGGAGAATATAATACAGGGGGTATTTGGCGGCATACAAACACCTTCCAAGAAACATTCGGTCTTTGATATTGTGGTGAAGAATCTCGATAGGAGTTTTGAAATTAATGTTTCTGTTATCGAACAAAATAAAATATGCAGTTTTATCCCTCGATTAGAAAATTCTACATATATAAATCAGTTAAAACAAAGAAATATTCTTATAAATGAAGTTGTATCGAATGCACCGCGAGATGTAGAGTTATTACTGGGTGCCGACGTGTTCGGTAAATTGCTCACAGGGAGTGTCGAAAATATAGATGATAAATTATTTGCCATTGGAACACATTTTGGATGGACATTAATGGGGCAACTGAATAACAATACGAATATGATGACTTTTTCGGGTGTTACGAAAACTTCATTACCAGATTTATGGACATTAGACATTTCAGGGATAAAAGATCCTGCCGAATCAGAAACCAAGGAAATTCTTGATCAAGAAACCATCAGGCATTTCAACGACAATATCATCATCAACAAGGACCGTAGATGCGAAATTGTTCTGCCGTGGATTCCAGATCGTATAGAATTGATGAACAACAAACATCAGGCAGAGACTAGATTGTTATCGACCACCAAAAAACTGTTGGATCTCGAAAAGTTCGACGACTACGATAAGGTATTGAAAGAATGGGAGAGTCTGGGTATCATTGAGGAAGTGGAAAAGGAAGAGAATGGCGAGAATTTTTTTTATTATGTACCACATCACGCTGTGATCAAGGAATCTAGTAGATCTACAAAAATCAGGCCAGTTTTTGATGCCTCAGCTAAAGATGAGCGAGGTAATTCTCTGAACGATTGTTTGCAAACTGGTCCCAATTTAATTGAACTCATACCATCTCTCATAATGAAGTTTAGATTGCGGTCAATAGGTGTTACAGCTGACATTGAGAAAGCATTTCTTCAAATTAGTGTATCTCCTCGTGATAGAGATTTTTTGAGATTCCTTTGGTGGTGCAATTATGAAGAAGACCGAAAGAAAATTTTCAGACATTGTAGAGTAGTGTTTGGAGTTACCCCTAGTCCGTTTTTGTTAGCAGCCACAATACATTTTCATTTGGGGCGAGCTCCAGACCATTTGAGAGAAACTGCTGAACGTTTGAGCGATTCATTTTATGTCGATAACTGTATTACAAGTTTTGATAATGTTGAAGAACTTGAAAAATTTATAAAAGAATCGAAAGAATTATTGGCATTGGGTCAATTCAATCTCAGGGATTGGGTGTCCAATATAAATTATAAATTCACTGAATCCACCGAAAGTTTTCAAACATCTCTGTACTAGGGTTACTCTGGAATACGAGAGAAGACGTGATAAATTGCGACCTCAGCTCATTTAGTAAGCCTCAGAATATAGCTAGAACAAGACGAGGTTTACTATCTGCAGCTCAGAGGATTTTGGATCCGATAGGGTTCACATGTCCATTTACTTTTATACCAAAAATGTTGTTTCAAGAAACATGGCAAATCGAAATGGATTGGGACAATGAACTACCACACGATATCAGACAGAAATTTGACAATTGGTTGAAACAAGTTCATTTTATCAATTATTGCACAATCCCAAGATCAGTGGGTTCTGCTAATAATTTTGATTCAGAAAGAAGTTCAATTCATATCTTCTGTGATTCAAGCAAAATTGCATACGCCCCATGCGTTTTTATAAGAATTGAAATAGACGGATATTGTTGTGTGCAATTACTACAAGCCAAATCAAGAATTGCACCAAAAAAGATAACTATTCGTAGATTAGAATTGCTAGATTGTATTATCGGAGTAAGATTAGGCCAAGCTATCAGCAAGGTACGGGAGTTCAATAATCTGAAATTGTTTTATTTGACTGACTCCATGGTGGCCCTCACATGGATAAAATATACGGGTCCTTGGAAAACGTTTGTTGAGAACAGAGTGAGAGAAATTCGTTCCTTGACATCTGTGGAACAGTGGAATCATGTGCCAGGCAACTTAAATCCTGCTGATGTGGTTTCACGTGGTTGCACTGGTAAGGTTCTTATGGAAAATAAATGGTGGGAAGGACCGAGTTGGTTAAAAAATGAACAGGAAAGCTGGCCTCATTCATAACATGAATATTCGGAGCCTGAAGCTGAAACTGAAAGACGAAAAATTATATCTGGTAATGAAGCACGTCATAGTTTCTGTTTCAGTAATTGCTTGAATTATTTTTCCAAATTCACTAAAATTCTGAGAATGATTTCATGAATGCTGCGATTTTATTATAACTGTTCTAGAAGAGACAAAGTAAAAGGACCGCTCACTTGTGAGGAAATCAAATATTCAGAAATTTGTATCGTGAAAATAATTCAGAGAGAAAGTTTCGAAGATAAAACAAAATTTAAAAACCTACTAGTTCTTGAAGATCAAGAAGGTGTTTCAAGAATAAAAACAAAGTTACAATTAGGCGAAGATTCTGATTGTTTCAAATATCCAATTCTTCTCCCATCTGATCATTCCTTGGTCCACAAATTGATATTTGAACAGCATAGGCTCAATGGGCATGTAGGTCTGCAAACACTACTCTGCATTATGAGGAAGAAGTTTTGGATACTCAGAGGGAGGAGAACTGTTAAGAAAGTTATCTCGAACTGTAATGAATGCAAACGGTTCGAAAGTAAATTTGTAGATACCCCATCTGCACCCCTCCCAAAAACGAGAATCAATCAAGCAGCTGCTTTTGAAATAACAGGTGTGGATTTGGCAGGGCCATTATATTTGAAAGGCGGTAGCAAAGTGTGGATAGTTCTATTTACCTGTGCACTATATAGAGCGCTTCACTCAGAATTGATACAATCACAGATAGCTTTCTTATGGCTCTCAGAAGGTTTGTTTCTAGAAGGGGTAGGATTTCTATCATATATTCCGATAACGGAACTAACTTTGTGGGAGGCAACAATTCATTGAAAACAGTTGACTGGGAACAAATATTGGATTGTTCTTCGGTGAAACAAATTGAATGGATCGATTGGTGAGGATTATCAAGAAACTTCTTCGACCAAATTTGGGAAGAGCTGTGGTGAATTTTGAAGAAATGATGACATTGTTATGTGAGTGCGAATCTATCATCAACAAGCGGCCATTAACCTACATCTCTGAAGACGGTGAGGATTTGATACCTTTAAGTCCTTCATTGTTCATCCAAGACCTGCCTAGTAATGAAACCCCTGAACTTGACACAATCGACAGAAATCACCTAATCTCACGACACCGGTATTTGCAAAGGATAAGAGAAGGCATGAGGACTCGATTAAGAAAGGAAACTTGTGCATTTTGATCATAGAAAAAGTGGTACTTTGAACGTGGGAGATGTAGTTTATGTTGTTTCCGATAATGTCAAACGGCTGAATTGGCCTCTTGGCAAAATTCTAGAAGTTATCCCAGGAAGAGATGGAATAGCCAGGATAGCTCGAATAAAAATTCATAATGGAGAAGTTCTCCGCCCATTCCAACGACTTTATCCTCTTGAAGTTTCGAAGAAGGAATATGAGAATGAGTTGAAGACGAAAGATAAAAATGGTGAACATAGATGATTCAGTGAAGACCTAGAAGGAGACATGAGAAACGTCGAGAAAGAAACGGAATTTATGGAGTAATAAAAAGAGAAGAAACAAGAACAGGGAAATAGTACTACACAGCAACCAGTGATTACAAGAAGAGGGCGTCTCGTGAAGGCTCCAGAGCGTTACGGTTTCAGTTAAAGTTTCATATACTTACACAATTTGATTTGTTAATATTGATTGATTCATTAGTTTTTCAATTTTTCACGGAAAAAAAATGAAAAAAAAGGGGGGAAAATGTTGGGAACTTATATTTCATTCCTATTAGTTTGTTCAAATTGATTCGTTACCATGTATATAAATAAAACAAGTTGTCAATTAAAACTCAAACATTGAGACACGTTGAAATTCTTTCAAATTATCAAAAAGTATATTTCATCCCAAAATTAACACCGTGTTCTGCGCAATCGCTCTACCAATTTGGTTGAAGCTGACTTATCTTCTGGGTAACCATCGAAAATAATCGAACTAATATTGACATAATGTTTTTTAGCGCTGGATACGTATTTTCTAACGATTTCATCTACTGTATCATTTTGGTTCTATGGAACACGGTGTAAAAAAATAACCTCCATCTGCAATGACCATTTTTTTAGTGAAGTTGTCTCTTGCTCGAGCGCTTGAAACTCATAAAAAGCAGATTTCTTTGTTTTTCGCATACCACCTTCAGTAAACAGAGAGCGGAAAAGGTGCAAGCTCATACTCTAAAAATTATCTCAAATCGTCTGATTCGAATATATTCGAAGATATGCGTTGGAAGATAAGCAGGGGATCAGCTGATACCTCTTCATTTCTATCAGTCCTCAATCCTCAATCTGACTTGATTCATTTTCTTGAATTTGAAATCTCCCACTTTATAATTAATCGCCAGTAGTAGAGATATACCAACCTCGAGAGCCTTATAAGAATTTATGGAATCATCTTCCATCAAACCGGAGTATATAGACATGATTTTATCTGAAAAAGGAAATGGATTGAATTGTGCAAAGAAATCTTTAATTTTCTTCGAATCTATTGCGTCCCTCGAAATCCTGGAAATTCTGGCATCGACATGTTGTTCTGAGGTAGAGAAAGATTTACCGCAAAAGGTTTCCATAATATCACAAACTTCTATCGTTGCTGTTGAACAAGCTATCCATTTAGCGCTATCACGCTTCTTTATGAGCCCCGACCGTGAGTTGAACCACCTACGCATTTCATTGAACGCATCAAGACTTGCTCGATTGTCATGTCCATACTCCTGCCGAATTTCGATTAGATCTCATGGTATAATATCCTTCAGCGGTCAATTTATGGAAATCGTTTCGATCCATAATTTCACCAATGTCCCGCATGTCTTGTGAAAATATATGCACGCTCTTTGCATATGAATGGTGTCCAAATGCGTGAAAAAATGGCAACATTGATCCCAAACAATTCAAATTTGTTTCCCAATCACCGCAACCTTTTGCATCTATTAAATGTAAAATGATTGTCACCTTCCGAAAGTACTGCACCAAGAGTTTGCTTATTGGTTCACGTTTTTCAATTCCTAATGGAGCTGATTCAAATTTATTCGAAATTAGCAACCAGTCTTCATCTTCCATAATATTTTCTGGAGGAATAATGCCAACGTTTTTCATTTTCTCTTTGAAAACTGCAGTTTGTTCACGAGAATAGTGCCCGACACGGCTGAATATATATTCTATACTGCTATCTTCACGGTGAAAGCACCAACAAAAAACCTAGTCTGTCAGACTGAACATTTAGATTTAAATACGGGGTGTACCGCGCAGATAGTGAATATTGAAGTAAATATTGAAACAAAGATTGAAATTTATGAATAACATCACCAAAATCATATTAATGAGCTTACTCTATCAAAAATTAGAAATAAATAAAATGATTCTAATAATTGAGCCGAGTGGAAACTTAACATTTCCGCCCACCAAAATACACAGTATTATAACTAAGTTACGGTAAGGGGCACAGTTTGACGAGAGGTCTCTGAAATATACCCTGGTTAGTCTTCACAGTTGCAACTCTCACGATTCCATCCCCACCTGGGTGCGTTCGTATGACTCTTCCAATTCTCCATTGAAGAGGAGGTGAAGTTTCATTTTTTAATATAACTAGATCTCCAATATTAAGTGTTTTTCCATGAGTGAACCACTTGTGCCGTTGATGAAGAGTGTGAAGATACTCTGAATGCCATCTTTTCCAAATATATTGCTGTAGTCTTTGCACCAATTGCCAACGGTCTAAAGTGTTCAATTTCAAATGAGTAATATCGGGACAAGAGAGAGCTGTGAGAGGTTCAAGTGTAAGGGAATGTCCTGGTGTCAACGCGTTTAAATCATTAGCATCAGAACTCTGAGCAACTAGAGGTCTGGAATTCAAAAGGGCTTCTATTCTATTCGCGATCCTTCAACACGTACCGAATGAGACTTTATGGACTTTATACCAGCCTCACTGAGGCCATTGAAGTGTGGACTGCCAGGAGCACTGAAAGAAAAAGCAATCTTTTTTGTTTCAGCTGCCTCTTTCATAATTTCAGAGAGAATCTTCTGAGCACCAACAAAATTTGTACCTCGATCGCAGGAAATACGCGAGCAACGACCTCGACGACTGATAGATCTCCGAAGAGCAGCTATAAATGCTTCGGATGATAAATCTGAGGCCAATTCAATATGGACTGCCTTGGTGGCAAAGCATATAAAAATACAAATACTGGCCTTTTGTGATTTTATGCAACGACCTTTACCCATAGTTATGTGAAAAGGACCACCATAATCAGCACCAACACATGAAAATGCTTTAAACTGATTTATTCTTGGACCGGGTAGATTACCCATGAAGGGTTGAAGAGGAGTGGGATTAACTCGAAAACATGTGTGTCATTTCGATAGAACATGCCTTATTGCCCTTTTTGGTGAGATAATCCAAAAATTCTGAGCTATTGAAAAATGTAAAGTATGTAATCCGGGATGCAAATTTGTTTTATGAACATTCTCGAATAAGATAAGTGATGCGAATATCACGAGGAAGTAAGGCAGGGTGTTTCTGATTGTAAGATAATCCAGAAAAATGAAGACGTCCGCCAACCCTTAGCAGACCATCATCTCCGATAAAAGGATTCAGTTTTCGGAAGGGTTTTGACAGAGGAATATTATTTTTTATCTCTTCGATTTCTCGAGAAAAAGACAGATGCTGTGTGGGTTTCACCAAAATCAATAATGCCATATGAAGTTCATCTTCAGTGAAGGGATCATCACATTTTATTAATAGATTTTTTTACGTGTTACGAAGCGAATGCAGTATGCAATTATACGTTGTATTTTAGGGAGTGACGAATACTTTTCCAAAAGAGCATCTACGTTATCTAACGATACAAACGAGCTTAAAGTTATGTTCCTTTCTTCTTCAGAAATTTCCGAGTGATTGAAACAAGAAGGTTCAGAAGGCCAATTAGGTTGAGGTAACTTCAACCAGTGCGGTCCCTGAAACCACAGAGGATGCGTTACGATCTCTAAAGGTAATAAACCACGGGATGCACAATCTGCGGGGTTTTCTTGAGTTTGAACATGATTCCAATGAGATGGAGAAATTCTTTCTTGAATGAAGATTACTCTATTACTGACAAAAGTCTTCCAACGATGCGAAGAAGACTTCATCCAAGCTAAAGTCACCATTGAGTCACTCCAAGCAAATATTTGTGTAAATGAGATAACATAATCGAAAAATTTGAGAATATAATGTAACAATGAGGACAGGAGGACTGCTGCACATAATTCTAAACGCGGCACAGATAATCTCTTTAGAGGAGCAACTTTAGATTTTCCACAAATGAGTTTCACTTCGAATTTATCATCGGATACTTTGTATCTCAGATAGACAACAGCAGCATAACCCTTTTGTGAACTGTCACAGAAGCCGTGCAGTTCGCAATGAGTATAGTTTTCTACCATAATATAACGTGGAATTTTCAAACTATGAAGATGGTGCAATTCATTTCTATACTGAGACCACTTCTCAGTTACCTCAGGTGGAGGAATATCATCCCAATCGCAACCCAGATTCCAAATATACTGAATAAGATATTTTGAGGAAAATGATAAGGTTGCCAAAAATCCTAGAGGGGCAAATATCCTTGCAATTTCGGACAAAATATTCCTTTTCGTGCAAGGCTTATTGTGAAATTCGATTTCATAAGAAAAATAATCGAAGGAACTATTACATTTCAAACCTAACACTTTTAGAGAAGAGTCATCTGAGTGAAATGCGACTTCTGTCTGTTGACAGTCTTCTGAGGGGAGATTTTTCGATAATTCAGGATTATAACTGGACCATTTTCTCAAATGAAAGCAACCTCGTTTCAATGAGTTGATCAACTCATCTCGCAAAGATTGTGCTTCTGTCAAAGTTTTAGTTCTCGTACATATATCATCAACATAAATGTCATTGAGTAGTAATTGTGATGCTCGAGGAAAGTCATGTCCCTCATCCTTAGCGAGTTGAACCAAGACTCGAAGAGAAAGGTGAGGGCTACAACTAATTCCAAAGCTCACACGAGTCAAACGGAAATCCTGTATTGGATCATCCATGGAGAAACGCCAGAGAGTGAAATCTTTTCACGGTGAGGCAACGAGTACCCGTGAAGTAAGGTTCAGAATCTTTGAAAGGCAGAGATACAACATATCGCCCTGAGGGGGGTTCGTGAATGAGTTTTCTCAAGAATTTCTTCACATAATGCATCATCGGATGATATAGCCTCTGCAGAAGGAATTTCTTCCATCTGCCATTCACCTTTCCCATTACTATCCATTCAAATATGGTATTGAAAGCAGCAGGATACCCTGCAGTAGGCTCTATTTTTCCACTCGACAGAATCAATGAGAAAATATCTGCTCCTAGCAACATGTCAATTTGCCCAGGAACATAGAAATGAGGATCAACCAATTTGATATTCGTCAACTGAGACCAATTTCCTATTGAAACCTTAGAAATAGGCATATCACAACAAATTTTTGGGATAACTGAGGCTTTAACTGGCAAGACTTGGATGAGAAGAAGTTGACGAATACATACTACTCAAACCGTGGATAGCTAAAGAAAATGGAGTTCTGTATGAATTCAATCGATTTGCACAACTTTTTCTGATATAAACAAGGCTTGGCTAGCTGAATCGAGTAAAACCCGAACAATCTGATACTTACCATGAGAGTCCAGAACCTCAACTTGTGCCGTTGAGAGAATAACAGTGGTTTGGGAAACAACATTCGTGAGGGTACTGACTTCAGGGACGGTCAATGGTGGATTTTCTATTGAAACCAAAGAATTGTTTTGAAGGATGCCCTTTTCATCGTTATCGAAATGTCAAAGAGTATGATGGAACTTATTGTTACAAATACGACAGCAAGACTTAGATGTACAATTCTTCAGAGCATGTTTGGATCCCAAACAATTTGAACACCATTTATTATGATGAATAATGTTATAACTTTCTTTCGGATAATTTTCCAAAAATTGAGCACATTCATATATGGAGTGTTCGTTGGACTTACAAAGCGAGCATTTAAAATTATTTTCATATACATTCGTGAGGAGAGTAGATGAAAATCTGGGTGAGTTATTATTTTTCTGAAACTGATTGCTCATCCTTTTACTATGAGAATTTTTTTGAATGGTTGACGATTCAGCGAGAGAAGCTGAATTAAGAGCAAGACGATGATTATTAAAAAATGCATAGAGGGAACTATATTTTGGTATTTCTGTGGATGCATGATGAATTTCAAAACGTTGGAGGGTCTTCATCGATCCTTTTACTCAGAAGATAAAACAAAACAAAATCCCATTCATGTACAGAAAACCCGAGTTTTTCTAAAGCTTGTAAGTTATTATTGAATGTATCTAATAGCTTTCTCAAACTAATGCAAGAATTCACATTCACAGCAGGCGTATTGTTTATTTCATCCCAATAAAAGGTCGCCAAAGCTCTCTTATTTTGATATCTCAAGTGTAAAGTGTTAAAAGTGATATCATAGTTATGCTCATCGATAGGAAGATTTGTTATAGCTGAAAGTGCATCGCCATCTACAACTGTAAGCAAATATTGAAACTTTTCGACTTTCGAAATAGTAACATTATTGTGAATTGAAGAATAATATAAACCAATCAATTTTGGCCAATTTTTCAAAGTACCATCAAAGACAGGTATATTCAATTTGGGAAGTCTCACATTCGTATTTGTAGGATTCAAAGCTAATGTAGTTGGAGCTATGTTTTGAAAAAGATCGTGATGAATAGTCTTAATTTCAAAATATTGCCTATCTACCGTCGACCTCACGTTCATTTCTGGTAATAAATCTTTATCATCTTGTTGAGAGAGAATGTTTATTATGGATATGTGATAGGTATTAAATTCACCGTAAACATTAGCCAATTCTGAACATTTCATTTTGAAAATAGTGTGCTCGGTTGGATTTTTTACAGCAGATTGAGCACATTCATAAATTTCAAATAATCTATCAATTGTGATATCACGAGAAGCACGAGCTTGCTTCAATTGTTCTGCTGACATTTTTCAGAGACAAAATTAATAATAAGCAATTGAATAATGCGGAAGAGTGAGTATAATAATGGAGAGACACGCAGAGAAAGTAATTTATAGTAAATTTATCGAACAAATCAATTCAATGATTTCAAAATAGTAATTGTGAAAGTAAACAAACTAGTACGAGGGTTTCGTGAGAGTTTCAGCCGTTCGACACAGAGCGAAACAAAGTAAAAAACTCAATGTTAAAAAAGGGAATTCCAAGTAGCAATGTATATCTGCTGAGCGAATAAATTCAAGGTCATATAAAGCCTTGAATGAGGAAGAAAGGCAAAGTAAATTAAATTTCAATATTCACTGATCCGGCCAAATGTATGATGTTGAATGGGGAAAGATGGCAACTAGTCTGTCAAAAAAGGGCTGGGCCTGGTGCTTACCTGGATTCCTTCCTCTTTCCAGAACTCGCCTTATTTTTTATGGTTGCAACCTCCCATCCAGGCTGATGTGAGCGGATAGTGGACTGTATGTTCGATCAATGAATTTTGGAATAATTAATTCACTTGCACTTGCGAAAACTTTTCGTTCACGAGAATAGTGCCCGACACGGCTGAATATATATTCTATTCTGCTATCTTCAAGGTAAAAGCACCAACAAAAAACCTAGTCTGACAGACTGAACATTTGAATTTAAATACGGGGTGTACCGCGCAGATAGTGAATATTGAAGTAAATATTGAAACGAGGATTAAAATTTATGAATAACAATACCCAAATTATATTAATGAGCCAAATCTATCAAAAATAAAAAATAAATAAAATGATTCTAATAATCGAGCTGAGTGGAAACTTAACAGCTATAATCACTAGGTGGAGCATTAACAAATGGTAGAGGCTTTACTTCAGATATGTCAAAGTTACTTTGTGAAGTATAATACTTCTCCATGAAACCAAACCCGGTGTATTTTTTTTCTTCTTTTCTACTATGCTGTAACGAAGTCACTTATTTCCTCGGTGATACTTCAGGTAGAAGCAACGTGTATCATTATGTGTTATTAATCCGTTTGATTACGCCCTCTATTGTCACCGCTCCCAAACTGGGTCTGAGTGTGGCTCTGTCGCGATAGGAAATTGCATTGTGTCAGGCCGTCGATGTACACTGGATACACCGTATCGCCGATACAGGACACGACTCGCCCCCCACCGAACTCTTCGTAGAGCACTATCTCAAATAGTCTAAGGAGCATCCATCAAGGCAGTTCCAACTTATCCAGCGACATTTTCGATTGGTGGAAACTACGCCGGAGTGCCATACTCATTACCGTCTTCGTTACCGTCTTCACTTCCACTGTCACTGCCGCTTTCCTTGCCTTACGCAGTGCCGTCGCCCCTACCGTTATCGTTTCAACAGTTCTCCGTACCGTCATCGCTTCCATCGTCACTACCGTCGTGGCACTTCACAGGACCGCCATGTCAACCACTTTTCCCACCGTCATCACAACCGTCATTTCAACAGTTCTCCACGCCGTCGTCGCTCCGTACCATCGTCACTACCAACAGGGCTACCGCCATTTCCCACGACCTTGCCAAACAGCCACACGTCACCCTCGAAAGTACAAGAGTGGAAGGTGACATTCAATGGACAAGGAGATCTGGCAGCCTTTCTGGAAAGGTTGGAAAAAATCTGTGCTTCACAAGGAATAAGCCCAGACCGACTTCTCCCAGTTATGCCAGAGCTGCTAAACGAACTGCCAGCCTTGTGGTTCCGAAATAACCGTTTCCACTGGGCAAACTGAAAGAGTTTTTGCACCGCCTTCAAAGACTTTTTCTTCCCCGTTAACTATCAAGTGGACTTAGAAGCTGCTATTAGCCATCGATTGCAGACCCTGGGGGAGGGCACTTCCACTTATGTCACAGAACTACAGACGTTGATACGTCGACATGGAGGGATAAATGCAGAACAAGAGCTCAACTGGCTATACCGTAACCTGCATCCAGAGTACCGTCTGAGGATACGACGAAGCGTCTTCACGGACGTTCCGATCCTAGTAAGCGTCATTCGGGTATATAAGCTTCTTCGCTTGGAACTAACCCAAGTAAACCGACCCACTGAAGCTCACCACCGCTCACACCCTCCGAGACCTGCTCTTCCAAGGCCTGTACCCCCACCGACGCCCAGGCCCACCGTTAATACCAAAAGGAAAAACCCCCCACCCCCTCCCCAAAACAAAAAAAAAAAAAAAATAAAAAAAAAAAAAAAAAAAAAAAAAAAAAAAAATAAAATCCCAACCAAAAAAAAAAAAAAAAAAAAAAAAAAAAAAAAAAAAAAAGGAACAAAAACAAACCCAAAAAAAAAAAAAGAACCAACCCAAAAAAAAAAAGCAAAGGGAAAAATTTAACGAAAAAAGAGGGGGAGAGTTGATTTTCAGGAAGAAAAAGAAGAAAGAGAGGAAAGATTTCTTACCCAACCCCCCCAGGAGGGGGAAAAAAAACCACGCGTGTTTTGGAGGAGGGAAACCGAGGAGTGGGGAGTGGGGAAATCGACAGCAGAAAAAGACAAAGAAAAGAGAGAAAAAAGAAGGACCCATATCCCAAACAGAGACAAAAGGTCAAAGCAGCCACAAGCACGAACAGAAGCTTGCAAGAAAAAACCGAAGTTGGGGGGAGCTGCAACCCCAACACAGAAACCCAAACCAGCGAGGGGAAAAAGGAAAGAGCAGAGCGCTTCGACCAGCCGTGGAGCACCCCAAGGCAAAAAAGAGCAGTTTGTTGAAAAGAAGAAGGGGGGGCCAGGAAAGAGAGAGGAAAGAGAACCCCAAAAAAACTCGAGAGAAAGGACAGAGGAAGTGAAAAAAAAATCGTTTTCCTTTCATTCAAACAGTTCAAAAGTCAAACCACGTTAGCAGAGGCAAAAAATCCGAAGTTTTCAACACACAGGTTCACAAGACAGAAAAGACGGGTCGTCAGAAAAAGTCAGAACAAGGAGAGAAAAAGGAAAAAAGAAAAAAGGAAGAGGAAGGCCCAGAGGATCGGGGGACACCCCGAAAACGTTCTGACTTATCCATGTTATGTAAACTCTTTGTGTTCTGTTAGCAAAAGATTCAATATTTTATTGGGAATTCCCCTTATTCCAACCATCCCAATCCCCCAACAGTTACAGACCGACACAACGAAGCCTCGACAGACGGGAAGAAGAAAAGGCTTGTTATTTCAAAAGCTCAAAAGTTGTTAGCAATTGTTTAAGCGTCATGGTACTTACCCCTCCAAACCCAAACGAGAAGAAGAGAAACTTCCATGTAGTAAAACGTAAAAAAGCTTTTCCATTACTTTGGAAGGGGAGGAAAGTGAATTTGTCTGTAATTCTCAGGTAATTTTCATCCCCCCTCCGAAAAGCAGAACGGCTGGTTTGAAACGACGGAAAAAACACAGAAAGAAAAGGGAAGTGGTTCAACGAAGGAGCGAGTTGAGAAAAAGGCGAACCAAAACGGGTCTTTTTTGTTTTCAGACCCCAAAAAAGAAATCCCCCTCAAGAAGGGGGGGAGGGAAAAAAAGAGGGAGGGGGTGAAAAAGAAAACGGTGTCGCAAAAACAAACTCCCCGCGTTGTCAGGAAAGAACAAAAAGACCACACACATCAAAAAGAGAGCACGAACACGTCAACCCCTTTCAGAGTTAATTTCCAGATGTCTTATTTTTGCTGGAAAGGAAATGATTCGAGTAAAATTTGTTTTGCTTCAAGCAGCATTTCGTTGTATTTTTTTTTACTCAGCTCATATTGCAGTTTATGAAATCGCTAGGAGATTTTTATTCATGTCATATGCTAATTGAACATTTAGTTTCTGCTGTTCAATGGCATTATTTCCCCAATAATCAATATTGTGGGTTTTCTCAGTGAACTCGATTCAAGAAGAAAAGATTCAAAGGTCATGAATATTTCGTGGAATTTTAGTGCCATTTCCTCAGATGTCGATTCCCTGTACACATCAGACCATGATTCTCCAGTGAGATGAGTTTTGAAAACTTAAATTTTTGTTGGAAAAGTTTAGCTCATATTTCTTATTAGTATTTTTGTCGCACCTGATTTTGTATGTGAAGATTTGAGGATCATGATCTGCCAGTGGAACACTAAGAACTTCTGCCTTTGAACTCTCTATATTTGAGAATATGTTATCAGGGCATGTTTTAGACTTTCCCATCACTCTAGTGATTGAATGAATTTTTTTGCTCATATTAAACTGCTGAAGCAAATCAACGCCCAGGACACCTAATAATAGGAATACTACCGAACCTCCTAGACCTCCTCCACAAAACATAAATTGTTGGAAATGTGGACAATCTGGACACTTTAAGAGTCAGTGCCGTGAACCTCCTCGTCTGTTTTGTTCCAGATGCAAGAGGGAAGGAATTGTGTTCCGAGACTGTCCTTGTTCCCGTTCGGGAAACTGACTAGGTGTTGTACCGTAGTGAGGCCCGTCCAACACCGTCCACCAGATGCCTTACCTGTACCAAGCTCTAGCGGAACCGACGATAGACCACACATTACCGTACTTACCCCAGGAGGCCCAGTAACTGCCCTACTAGTGCTGCATTATCCTACATCGGAGACCGGGTAGCCACACAATGGGAGAATGTAGGAATCATACCAAGTAGGGATACCCGAAGTTCGGCACGATTGGCCAATGGGGAAGAAGTAGAAGTTACCACGATTTCTACTGTTGTTGTCATTCTAGGAAATCACCATTTTTCCGAATCTTTTGGGTACATAACAGGGCTGTCTGCTGATATGGTCATTGGCATGGACATCCTACGTAGGAGGCAATTCAGTTTGCATCTAGGGACCGGCGAAATATGCATAGAGAATAATACTATTTCAAGATATATGGTACCATGTTCTCCGCTAGGAACCGTCAAAGAGGAATCATGTAACCTCGATAGAGAATCCCCGTTTACCATTGACAAGGGGTCACCGCTTACACTCACCGTCGAGGAAGAGAACCGTTTACAAGTATTTCTGAACCAGGAGCTGCCGTCGTTCGAGGAAATTCATGGGGTCACTCCGCTTATCGAACACCGTATCCGTCGACAGCCCCTGGAGCTCACCCGTCGTCATTGTCCGGAAGAAGACGGGCAAGCCCCGGTTTTGCATCGATTTCCAGAAAGTGAATTCCGTCTCTGTTAAGGATGCGTATCCGCTACCATTAATCAATGCAGTATTGGATAAGCTCAGACAGGCGAAATACATCTTCAGTATTGATTTGCGACAGGGATATTGGCAAGTCCCCTTAGCCGAGGACAGCAAGCCTATCACCGCTTCTACTGTGCCTGGCCGAGGATTGTTTCAGTTCCGAGTTATGCCGTTCGGCCTGCATGCCGCTTCTGCCACGTTCCAACGCCTGATGGACAAGATAATTGGACCAGAAATGGACCCGTATTGTTTTGCATACCTGTATGATATTATCGTCTTGGGAAGTTCGTTCGAGGAACATCACGCTAACTTACAGGAAGTGTTTCGATGTCTCCGAGCCGCCAATCTACGGGTCAACCCGGAGGAGTGTCAGTTTGGTCAGAAGATCTCTCCGATATCTCGGCCACCTGGTTACTGCAGAAGGAATCCGCACCGACCCCAAGAAAGTATCATCCATCGTTATCCGCTCCCCAAAACGTGCGAGGGATGAGACAATTCCTGGGAATGGCTTCGTGGTACAGGCGGTTCGTACCATCATTTTCCGAAGTGGCTGCACCGTTACATCATCTGCTAAAGAGGAACCGTCGCTGGTAGTGGGGACCCGAGCAAGAGGAAGCTTTTCAGAAGCTCAAAACGTGTCTGACAGAAGCACCAGTTCTCGCTTGTCCTGATTTCGGTAAACCCTTCACACTACAAACCAATGCGATGGACCAAGGGCTAGGTGCAGTCCTGAGAGCCACCAAAAGAGCCTATTCCGTGACAGAAGAAGAGTGTTTGGCAATAGTGTGGGGAATTGGGAAGCTACGGCCCTATTTGGAGGGATATCATTCCACCGTTATAACTGACCATCAGTCCCTCCGTTGGCTCCATTCTATCAAGAGTCCCGCAGGCCGTCTCGCCCGCTGGAAAATGTTTCTGCAACAGTATGATTTTGATATCAAGTATCGCCGTGGAGGTTTGAATGAAGTAGCCGATGCTCTGTCCAGAGAACCACGGGAGGACATCAAGGACAACCCCGAAGGACTAACCACAGTAGAACCGTCAACTGGATGCTCCTGGTATCAAAAGAAAAAACCGAAGTGCAACAAAATCCAGAAGAATTTCCCGATATTTGCATCAGAGATGACCGTCTATACCGACACTACTGGGATTCCAAAGACCTTTCGGAACCCGAACTAACCGACCCATGGGAACTGTGTGTTCCTAAACGGACCCGGCTCAGTGTACTGAAGGAGATGCACGATGCCCCAACAGCTGGACACATGGGTATTGCTAAAACCATCGGAAGGATCGCGGCACGCTACTATTGGCCCGGCATGTTACGCGACGTAACCAAATATGTTCGAAGCTTTGATTCCTGCCAACGCTATAAGTCATCCCAACTGAAACCAGCTGGCCAAATGCAACCCTCCCACAACCGTCATTATTGGAAGTGTGTCAGCACCGATCTGGTAGGACCATCGCCTAGATTGTCGAAAGGAAACGCTTATCCAGCACTTCCTCTGGAAAACATTAACTTACCACTGCTGTGCCCTCAAAGTTTTCAACAATATTGGACGGTAAGAAATTTTCCACTTCACAAGCATGGAATATTTTTTTTAATGAGTTATTTTCAGTTAATGATCAAAACAATGACAATCCAGGTCCCTCCAATGTTATAGCTCCTTCAAAATTAGATGCGTGTACACAAACAGATACATGCGTCAGGAAGTTGAACAAGGTAAATGCCAAAGCTCTATGATGATGAACATAATCACTCATTCATATTACAAATGTTTTTTTATAATTAATTCCCAACAAAGAAACTGATTATGTACTACAATCCAATAAATCAGAGTCCAAAGTGGGTCATCCCAAGAATTCGTGGAAGGTAAAAACACAATTTGGCTTTCTTCTCCAAATCAAAAAAATTGTAATAATAACTTCCATGAAAGGAGTAACATAAAAATACAAACACTCTCTGTTGATAGGTTCGTGTATATCATTCAAAGACGTTTGAATCATTAACAAAAAGGAAGAAAGAGTCCATCTATTTTTTTTTATTTGGAGAAGAAGAAAACCAAAAAATTGTTCCTCAAACTTCATTCTCTCCACGAAAAGACCTAATTCCTCAGTAAAAATACACTAATTGGTACTTGAATCTAACGTAAGATTATTTCTATTTATTCCTCGAATCATTTCTAATATGTGCTAATTTCTTTATAGATGTATCGTGTCAAACTCCTTTCAAATTATCATATAGCAGTCCCAGAAATCAAGGACTAGGGAGAAGAATTGAGGAGCTGCAGAGCGAGCTCGAATCTTCGAAAAGGCGCAAAACGGTAACACGAGAAGATGTTGAACAATTTTTGGACGAGCAGTACCCACAGGATGCCACTATGTTGATGAAAAATCAACTGACATTGCTCGACGAAAATCCCAAAGAGGCCAGGTACTCTAAAGAAGTCGAGCATTTTGCTTTGAGCTTATTTTCATTAGGACCAAAAGCATACAAGAAATTATCTAAAGTTATGAGATTGCCATCTCCCTCTAATCTGAGAAAGCTGACTGAACATTGGAAAATTACCCCAGGATTTAATGAATTCATTTTCAAAATTTTGGAATTGAGAGTACCTGCGATGTCAGGTAAAGCTAAGGATTGTATTTCATGCATTGACGAAATGTCAATCAAATCAAATTTATTTTATAATGTGTCAAGAGACGTCGTCGTAGGCTTTGAGGATTTACAAAACAAATGATCTACCAACATAGCTACCTTGGCATTCGGACTATGGTGAGATGGTAAACAACCTATTTCATATTTTTTAGAAAAAATTCTGTAAATGCTGAGGATTTGAAAGAAATAATTGTCGAGACTATCCGCAAACTTAGGGGCATTGGACTGAATGTTCTTGCAGTCACTTCCGATCAAGGCCCAAATTTTTATAAATTAGTTAAAAAATTGTTTGAAACTAACTTTTGAAAAACCTTATTTTGTCGTGGACGAGTCCAATATTTTTTATTTATTTGTCCAGAGGGGTGTCGGAGAGATTGTGAACCAGGAGAACTGATAGTTTTTTCTTGTGGGTCTCGGTTTTTTGGGTGCTGATATGGTCTGCTTTCTCTTGAGAGATTCTGAGAAGTGTGTCCCAGATGAGTGTATGGTTTTTCAGATGAGGGCCTGACTGGCGCGACCAAGGATGTGTTTGGCTGAGAAGGACTTGTCTTAAGGCTTAAGTTGGAATGATTTGGGAATGACTTCGTGGTCTCCGCAGGATTTGAGGAAAGTAAGATCGCAGAGAAGTTTGGATCTTCGGATGAGGAGTGAAGAATAGGTTTTGGTGTGTTTTATTATTTCCTCCCCGTAGAGGCGTACTATGTGTTCGGATAGATTTCCGCGGTCAGTAGTATGTTGTTGTTGAATTCGGGTTGAACCGCCTCTGGAGTTTTGTTCTCGACGTTTCGGCTCCGATTTTGGAGCCATTTTCAAGAGTAAGTGGTGCTGTCACAGGGGGCAAGGGTTTGTGACTTGACGCCGGGGCCTCAATCTGCCTACTCCCCAGGTCTCGTCACGAGTTCTTTCTAAGGTCCCGATCTCCCTACTTCTTAGATCGAACTGAAGAATCGAGGGATGTTGGGCGGTATTTATAGCAGTGGGTGCTGCTGAAGCACCGTCGGATGTCTTGGTGGGGATTGGGTCTCTGGAAATTAGCGTTTTCCATGCAGTTGGAAGTCTCTGACCGTCATCACGTTTATTTAACTATGAAGGTCGCTTCTCGATTTCGATGGTTTCGCGAATTATACGAGCTTGTAGTGTTTTTGCTGTGGCGATGGTCTTAGTGTTCTCAAAGTCTATATTGTGTCCTGTCTCTTGATGATGTTTGGATAGAGCTGAAGATGGGTCTGATTTTCGGACAGCAAGTTGATGTTGATATACTGTACTTGTCACACATCTGTTGGTCTGGCCTACATATGTTCTATGGCAATCAGAACATGGTATTTCATTCCACTTCATTGAAATCCTCAAAAACCTCAATATCCAACAGACTGACATCGTTGTGAGTTTCGACGTAGTGTCCTCATTCACAAATATCCCTGTATCAGATACATTGAACATTCTCGGAACCAAACACCAAATTTCCAAAGGCACCCCCAACCTCATCAGTCACTGTATGTCCAGTACATACTTCCTATTCCAAGGTACCTTTTACAAACAAGTGAAAGGCGCCCCCATGGGTTCTCCCCTCTCACCATTCCTTGCAAACCTTTTCATGGAAGACTTCGAAACTGAAGCCATTGACACGTTCGACCACGAACCCTCTTGCTGGTTCAGATACGTAGATGACGTTTTCGTCATATGGCCTCACTGCTCCGAAACTCTCCATAATTTCCTTGATCACCTCAACGACCTCCACCTAAATATAAAGTTTACAATGGAAATCGAAAGCAATAAGTCCCTTCCAACAACGTTCCCCGCAAAGCTTTCCTTCCCTACATTAAAGGTGTTACTAACAAAATCAGCCGAATTCTAAAAAAACAGGACATAAAAACGATATTTACAGCCAACAATAAAATCTCCACATTCCTCCGCTCCCTTAAGGACAAAATTGTCAACGAATCACAGGGTATATATGAAATGCCATGTTCTGATTGCCGTAGAACATATGTAGGCCAGACCAACAGATGTGTGACAAGTAGAGTATACCAACATCAACCAGCGAAGCGGCAGGCTCAACACATACTACCGGAAGCATTACTGCAGGATTGAAGGAATTCGAACTGCAGAAAAAGAGGCTTTCAGGAGCGCAAAAGCGCAAACTGAAGAAGGCACAAAAAATAGCTGCGGGGACTTGGGTGACTCAAAAACCGAGACCAAAGGAACGCAGTGACAATAAGACCCCGTCCGCGGGCAAGAAAAGGCTGAGGGAGGATACAAAAACTCCCCCAGGAAAAGTAGTGAAGAAAGCCAGGAGTTCACAGAAACAGACTGAAACCTATAGCGAAGCTGTGAGCGGACTAGGAATGGCGGTGATAAACAGACCTGATCCAAGAGGGTTCAGTCCAGGCACTGGACAATAGCCCCTCAGGGAGTGAAAATCCTCTGCAGTTTCGGAAAACAAACTTTAGCGCCGGAATCATCTGGGTGACTTGCGCTAATGAAAATACGAAAAGCTAGCTCAGGAGGATCATCGGTACTCTGACTGGACTTCGGGAGGGTGCAGACTTGACAGTCGTTGAGTCAAAAGACCTCCCAAAAAGGCCGAAGGTGTTGGTTTTCGTACCATGGCCAGTAGATGAGGGGAAGGTGAGGACACGCCTAGGAGTGCAGAACCCTGCATTGCGCGTGGGAAACTGGACCCAAGTTTCCCATCCTTCAGGACCTTGGAGGTAAGCAAGATGAAAGCCTACTACAAGCTACTATGAGCTAGGCTAGGCCTTCCAGGTTCTGAAGGGTCTTGAGAATCAAAATAAGGGTGATACAAGCGAACCTACAACATAGTAAGGGGGCTTCGGCGGTCCTTACTTAGGTTATGAGGGGGTTTGATATCGCCCTTGTTCAAGAACCCTGGGTATACCGGGGAAAAATAATGGGATTGGGGGGAACTGATTTACAACAGAACCTCCGAGGTCCCACGAGTATGCATATTAATCCGAAAGGGAATAAATATACTGCCGCTCAATAATCTCCGTTGCAGAGACTTGACGGTAGTGAAATTGAAGACGGAAAGCAAGGATGGGCCAGAGGAAATAATCCTTGGATCTGCATACCTTCCATATGATGACCCGGAACCACCACCTACCAGGGAAATGGAAGAGCTTATGAGGGTCTGTGGAGCAGACAGATCACATCTCATCATCGGCCTAGATGCCAATGCACACCATTCAACCTGGGGGGGAGTACAGACACCAATATCCGGGGTGAGTATTTATTACAATTTATCATGGCGAATAATCTAGACATCATAAATGTAGGCAATAAACCGACCTTTGTAAACAGCAGACGAAGCGAGGTGATAGACATAACAATAGGAACCACTTTTCTGAGTAACTTTGTCAACAAATGGAATGTGTCTGATGAAGAGAGCTGCTCAGACCACAGACACATACAGACAATGCCTCTGAAATCAAGCCCGGCTGGAGCAACTGGTTCACAGACGGATCCAAGACGGAATATGGTAGAGGGCCCAGTGTATACTGTGGGGGAGGAACCTAGGGTACAGCTACCCGCTCGGACAATACACATCTGTTTTTTCAATCAGAAATGTATGCTATACTCCAATGCGCGAGAACAATCAATCTGAGGTCCCAACGAAATGGGAGGATCAATATTTTTACGGACAGCCAAGCTGCACTTACGGCATTGAAAAACCCCAGAGTGACGTCTAGACTGGTATGGGAATGCCGCGAGGAACTGAAAAATCTGGCAGACCATAATAGACTTACGCTACAATGGGTCCCAGGTCACTCAGGTATCACAGGCAATGAAAAAGCTGATGAGCTTGCAAGGCAAGGATCATCGACACCATATACTGGACCCGAACCAGCAGTGGGGGTACCTAAAACGATGGTACGGAGTCATATAAGGAATTGGGTGAGAACAAAACACAGAGATTACTGGGAAAATCTACCCAGCAGTGCTCACGGGAGAACTTTCATAATAGGACCGTTGAAGAAAAAGACTGAAGACCTGCTTCAGTGTAACAAGAATCAGATAAGGATTATAACAGGGCTACTGACTGAACACTGTTCATTCAAAGGACACCTGAACAAGATAGGGCTGTACAACGGTGACTTTAGCTGCAGACAAAGTAACAAAGGGACGGAGACAGCTCGACACGTACTCTGCGAATGTGAGGCTCTGGATCACAAAAGGCAACAAATATATGGAAAACCAATTCTGCATCCAGAGGAATATGACAAACTCCCAGCAATCAACCTGCACAAACTTGTGCAGGCTGTTATAATGGGTGTCATGAAATATAGGGAAGTAAAAGCGCAATAAGCCCTAGAGGCTGAGGTGCTTTCCGGAGACCTGGTTGTGAAAGACAGGTCAGACGGCTTCCACGGAGCAAAAAAAAAAACATCAACTTGCTGTCCGAAAATCAGACCCATCTTCAGCTTTGTCCAAACATCATCAAGAGACAGGACACAATATAGACTTTGAGAACACTAAGACCATCGCCACAGTAAAAACACTACAAGCTCGTATAATTCGCGAGGCCATCGAAATCGAGAAGCGACCTTCCTGCTTAAATAAACGTGACGACGGTCAGAGACTTCCAACTGCATGGAAAACCCTAATGTCCAGATGCCCAATCCCCACCAAGACATCCGACGGTGCTTTAGCAGCACCCGCTGCTATAAATACCACCCAACATCCCTCGATACTTCAGTTCAATCTAAAGAGTAGGCAGATCGAGACCTTAGAAATAACTCGTGACGAGACCTGGGGAGTAGGCTGATTGAGGCCCCGGCGTCAAGTCACAAACCCTTGCCCCCTGTGACAACATCTGAGGAGTAGGCAGATTGGGACCTCAGCGTGATATATATATATATATATATATATATATATATATATATATATATATATATATATATATATATATATATATATATATATATATATATATAATAAGCAAAATATATATTTCAGTATCGAAAACTGGGAATTTTTATTTTTATGTGAATGTCCTTCAATTTTTATTTTAATAGGTAAGAAAACCAGAAATGTATTTGTGTTCAACCGTTTCCTACAGTTTCTAATTTTTGTTTGTCTCTTTTTACATTTTTACTGTCAATTGAGTTGTACCAAACTAATGTACTCAATCTTGACCTCTCATCCGCAGAAGTGATTCTTGTCGCAAATTTACTGTAACTTTGTAGTGCCCTGAAGATGACTTTATAAAAGTCGAAACGTCGGCAACGAAATAATAGTGGTTTCAGTTATTCGACATAACTCCAACCAACCTCCAGCTAAATATTTGAAATGTGTCTAAATATATATGCCAAAGTACTGAATACTATTAGGTTCCTAATTATACTATTAGGTTATACTCAAGAAAACAACGAATCACCATTTGATTAGGTAATATGTAAATTAAGATTATTCATCTTCATTGTGGAGTCCCTTTATAAGTATGTCACCTTTTTACCTGCCCATAATTTAAGAAATCAGGTAATTCATGCCAGTTATTACAACGGACTATTCCTCAACTTATTGTTATTAGAATCTTATATTATATAATCATCTCAATGAAAGATCATACAAAAACATAAATAATATATAATGAATATGATCAACACTTGACGCCTGACCCTCGTAGACACACTTTCGAGTAAACATATTGTTCGCGCTGCTGACTGACCCTCGTATAACGTATTTCTGCTGGTAGCCGCATGATTTACGATTACAATTTTACAATTTCTACAACAATCCATGAACGATGCCGAAGTTTCTGTATGATTATGTGGGCCGTGTGATAAACACCCCACGTTTGTGATTCATTATACCGGTTGTACCACTGTTAGCACTCGTCAGGGGCCGTGTGTCAAACACCCCCTCATATTGATACTACCGTAATCGTTCGAACTGAAAACCACATATTTAGAGCTTTGATCGAAGGCATGTGCTTGCGCACCGTTTGCCGCCTGCCCCGTAGTATATCCCTTAAGAATCGTTCAGCTTGGAATGGTGAATGCGTAACCTTTTTCCGCTGTTGCTTCCGCCAATAAAAGTACTGATAGACTGCCTTGTTTTTCTCCGATTATTGATGATATTTCTGTGAAGTTGATAGAATAGAAGTAAATAATATAATTTTATATTCGATACAATTGTTTTATTTTCAACTACGAGCAGCAGGTACCCAGGGTTTGAACGCAGAAACGGCAGTTAAAGCCTGCCGTAGTGGCCACTATTAATTTAGTCGATACCATAGTGACCCCTGGAGTATTTCTTTCTCCATTGAAGCTGCCCGGAGCAAGTGGACCTTCACACGGTAAACAGAGGTGGCGCTCGAGGCAACCCGTGACCTGGACTCAGCGTCAAAGTGACACGTAACACAGAAAGAGCGTTACAATGCATCCATAAAAAGTCACTACATCTCAATCTCATTATTTTAAGAGTTTTTTCTTATACTTCATCGATCCCTCACAGTTGAGACACCAACAGTTCAGGAAGTGTCTCTTTCCATTTGGGTAGAGTGCACCACCCTTTTCACATAGCCCCCAGCCACTTCTGCATATACTACACAAATTTTTCCAACAGTCTGTGGTGTAATTATAATATTGAAAGCAGCGTGACCATGATGGTTGATTCTCAACTATTGAACACTTCACACAATTGTTCCGACAGATGCCCATATTACTGCATTCTATTTTCTCGAGGCGACACTTGGAACACAGACGAAGACCATCTCCAGACGTTGACCCCAAATCTGACTGCTTTGGAGGTGAAACGGGGTTCCATTATATGCAAGTCTTACATAGCCCACTGCATGGATTGATTTCATCTTTGCGCCGAGTAGTCTGACAATTGAAACACATAATGTCCCCACGGATCTGTATTGGGTATACACATATTTTAACTTTAACATCCAATTCTTTTGGAAAAGGCATTTTGTTAGTTCAAGTTCAGAGTAAATCACTAAAGCTATTGAAACTGAATATATCTTTTCATGGAAGCCCCTCACTGATATATACCATTCAGTAAATGGTGTGGGTAGACAAGGTCACATTGAGGTCGATCATAATTCAGAGTTGACTTTAGGTGGGGGTACTACCACCATGATATAAAATGTTCGGTTTGTGGATTCAGAAGTTAGTATTCAGCAATTTTCCCAAAGAATACAACTTTTAGAAATGTCCGATAGCAATATGGCTGCAAGAAATGATAACCTCGCTATGCTAGTGGCTGGTGATATCAACAATCAGTGGGAGCAGTTGGAAGGTGATGAGGTAGCCGCCGCTCAGTGGGAGCAGTTGGAAGGTGATGCCACAGCCGCCGCCAGAGGAGTGATGTTTGATCAGTGGGAGCAGATGGAAGGTGATGACGTAGTCAACGCCAATTCTTCCGAAGTAGAAGACTCCGATGAGGGGATCGATTGTGACGCCTACGTTGATCGCCCCCGAGATGTGTCTGGTGGTGTGGTCATTTCTAGGCAAGCTACACTCGATATCAGTAGCACTTTTGGCGATGCAGAATTGTTGTGCGTAACAGAGACCTATGTGGAGATCGGAAAAACCGATGGTCAAACCGAGAAAATATGTTGATGATGTGTTTTCGACTATACTGTGGCATGAATGATAACGGTGGATGGTACGATCATGTATCGATCCATTTCACCTTACCATTCATTTGAGTGACGCAATTATGTTGTAAAGCGTGTAATGATCCTCTGCTTCAATTTCGATTGATACAGGCGTGTCATACATGTAACTCTGTTCAACCATTGCGACAGTGAGTGTGAATTAGGTTAGACTATTTAGTCTTGGGGTGCATATGATTAGGCATTCAACCTAATCTCACACATTTATGTCATCTCAAAAATAAAACACGTACATTCATACAAAGATTGAAAAACAGTGAAAAAAACGAAAGAAGGAGGAATGGAAATCACTCGTGGAAATAAGGAGGATTACAGCAAACTAAAAGAAGAAATTCACAGAAATATGGAAGACCATTATACCGTAGGCGTCAAGAAAATGCTCAAACCGAGGATAAACATTGTTGGCTTGCAACAGGAAGAACCAGTCGATAAAGAGACTCTACAAACATTCCGAACAAAGATTATTAAACAATATTCGCAGAAGTTAATGGGCGTCTATTGAAGAAAATCAATGAAAGTAATCATGGAAAATTATTTCTTCAAAATTTGAGAGTTTTTGAAAATAATAAAATCACTCAATGCATCAAATGACTCCGATTCAATCTTTCATCCAAAAATTGCAGGAATAATATAGTTTGTCCTCTCTGTGGAGATGATCATGATAAGAAAAATTGCAAGAAACGAGTATTCAATTGTGCCAATTTCATATTCGAATATGAAGTATAAAACGAAACATCCTTGTGACCATTCAGCACTTGATGATAATTGCTTATTCAAAAAAAATCAACAAAGTCACTATTTATCCCAAAGAGATTATGAAAATGTTCAATAATTCAAAAGTGTCTGAGTACGCATCTCTCCTAGAATTCGATAAACGATTGAACAATTTGAATAACTTATTATATCTGTATGGCCGATCTATGAAAAATAAATTTGATCAATTAGAAATTATTGTAGATGATATAACACCAGATCTGATAGTGATAACTGAAATATGGATGAGAAGAGAAGAGGTAAAATACTATAATTTTCAAAATTACGAGTCGGTGTATTCTTGCAGAGAACAAAGAGGAGGAGGAGGAGTTGGAATTTTTGTGAAGGATGGAATCGATTATAACGTGAATGATACAGAAGAAAATGATTTATCTTATATAACAATCACCCTAAAAAAATATAATATGGAATTTACCGGAATTTATCGACCACCGAAACAAAACGCAAAAGTATTTTTCGATTTTATTGACGAGTACCTACAGAATCCTAATGGATTGAAGAAAGAAAAATTCATTCTCGGAGACATGAACATAGATATCTCAAGTAGCAATTCTGATTCCAGTTTAATGAAAGATATTTATCTCTCAAACGGTTTTCGTTTATGCAATGAAACTATTTCTACGAGAGACTTCAATGATTCGTCAAGCTCAATTGATCACATATTCACAAATAGTACTAAGTCATCACAACTGTAGATTGTCAACACCTGCATCAGTGACCATAAAATCATTATCACTGGCATTGATATAAATTCAGCTAAATCCATTATCAAGCACTGCTATAGAAATATCAGAAAGTATGATACAGATAGTATCAAACGAGAACTGAATTCGTTAAGAAATATAAATATCACTGACCCAAATGACTTATATGACAAAATATTAGACATATTCCATCATAATTCACACAAAGAGTTGGTGGAATTCAAAACCCTGATAACGAGAACAAAAACCTAGCAAAATTCGCGATACATTTTTTCACAAAAAGAAAAACCATCCAGATGTGGCCTATTTTGAAACTGATTTATTTATGTTTAATATATTCAAAATTACAGTACTTGATCACAGTTTGGGGAACAGCATCTAGTTCTTTATTGCAACCTTCAAAAACACTACAGAATAAAGCAATTAAATGTATTTACAAATTGCATTATTGTGAACCCACTGTGAATTTGTATACACCAAAAAATTTACTCAATTTAGAAAAGCTATATAAATTAAAGACCTGTTTATTTATTCATATGACATCATCCAACAATAAATATTCGACCCCTTAAATTTACTCCATAGTCGAGTATTCATGACTATAATACAAGACAGTTAAATGATTCCGATTTGATTGAAATCAGAAGCAAGAATACAAAATCTCTGCTTTACTCAGGAGTTCTTACTTACAATATCTTGCCAAAAAACTTGAGAAAAATAAAAAATATAAATAAATTCAAATCAAAAAAATATTTCTTGAGACAATAGAATAGAATTTCCAAGTATATAAAATTCCTTTTTCGTCATTTTTTTTATGTTATGATCTAACGGTTTAATTTATTCTATGTTTGTATCTTGTTAATGTTTTTCTATATGTATATCCCTGTATAAGCATTAGCTTCTTGGGATCAGTTACTCAATAGACAATAAACAATAAACAATATATCATTTTCAATGAGGCAAAATTACATTAGATAACCAATGTATCAGAGAATCTACATTACATTGTGTACACATATAGGTACTTCAAATTGGAGGTGATATGATTTAGGCAAAGTGTGGAAGTTGGCTGATATTTTCCCACTATTCCCTGCACTGAACCATCCAGTCGGGATACATCCTGGACCGATGGAAAGGTCTTTTTTATTTCTCGAATTTCGGTCAATAGAAAATCAGCTTTCTGACTACCCCTCTCATAGATTAGATTAGTTGATGGTAAAAGGCTATTCTGCAGGATAGAGTCAACTTTGCAATAGTCAATATTTCCCGATGAGTATGGAATGCCATGTATGAACTTTTTTAAGTATCTGCATGTCTTTTTGTCATTGTTCGGCAGTGCTGCATACGGTTTTGGTGGTTCGAATAGAAAGTTGAGTCGTTGGTAACCAGTGTAAATAGTCAGTTCTTTTGGATGGAATACTCCATCGACAGTGAAGCCTTGGATGTCAACGAAAGTAATGCGCATGATGCGTGCGTCTCGAACTGGTTGTAGATTGCAAATGAATGATGATCGTACTATCAAACAATCTTGTATTCAAACATCTCATTCAAATATTGTAACGAAATGAAAAACATCTCGTTACTCGATCCTATTTGTTAACATCACAAATCAGTTAAATGACTGCGCGGCGGAACAATAGACACTTCCACCTTGTCGAAATTAGGACTTGTCAGTTGACATGCGCAGGGACCGAGGATCGGATTTTGCTGGCGGAGACATTTTCGACCTCTCTTGGTTTTGTGGCTTGAAACGTGAACGATCGTGGCGATAATTTTTAGAGTTTTGAGTAGCGATTTGCCTATCTGATTTGAGGAAAAGGTCGTATTATCTCTTTGATCAAATTGAAGTTGTTTATAAGCTCTATTTAACATTCATAATAAATCATTAGTAATCAATAATTTCTTATTTCGCTTGATTCAAGTTCAGGGACATGATGGCACCGACATCGTGTTAAATGACCATGTATCGTGTATTATATTGATCATCCGAATTTGAAAGTTTATGATTACCTAGGATTATCAGTTTGAACCCCTCGTGTTAACTTTTGGTTATGTAATTTTCAGTTGTTTCTGTTCTTTCTCTTTATTTTTCTAGCATTCGTTTACATGACTTTTGGAATTAGCGGATCTGAAAAATTTTGAGATACACGAGAACACTGCTGCACATATCAACTTGAGCACCTTACATTGCCATTTGCCACCCTTGCACGATGACTTGGTCATCAGCTTGGAGAGAAAAGGATTGTGAGTGAGTATTTGCTTTCATTATAACTTTTGGATAATTAGCAGAAGCTAAACTCACTCATGATTCTTTGATTTCCATGACAAGTCCTTGTTCAGGAACAGAGGTTCAAACCAATAGTCCCTACTTTTATATATATATATATATATATATATATATATATATATATATATATATATATATATATATATATATCTATTTACCCCCTATCTCCAAATCAAATAGAGTTCATTTCTTTCTGATTGCTAACTGCACTATCTTTCACGTTGGAAAACAGAACCAATCGAATTGTTAAAACTTGAATATTGGTAAATTCTGATATCTTTCTCACTTCATTGAGATATTGTTGAAATCATATATTTCATAACAGTCTGAAAAGTGATTGAAATCATTTTACAGTATTTCTTTCGCCTATCTCACTTTCGCTCAATTCAGTTCAGCAGAGTTTTGAAACCCATTCGAGTTAGAATAATCAAATTTGGTCCTATAGGTTGAAGTCATACCCTATTGTGTTAATACTAATTTTGGGAGCACTGTTTTGCTCAATTTTAGTGAATTCTTTCACTCGCAGCCTGTTAATTTGTGAGGAATTCAATTCTCCTCTTAACGTTGTAACAAAATACTGGCTTGTCTTTTGTCTTCCACGGCAATTTCGATCAGAGGAATCAATTGGGAACTGTCAGCAACAAGCAGCTCAAGCCACTCCCACATTAGAGTGATGGTCTGGAGACGAGCCTGACGAAACACCTTTGTCTAGGTTCTTTGTTGTTGAGAAACCCAAGTCCTTCAGATCTGAGTGAACATACTGGACTTCTGGAGTATCTCCTCCAAACCTGATAAGAAGACGAGACAAATACAGTAAAGTAAAATTGTGGCAAATTAACAGATACTGTTTTAGAATAGTTAGTTCAACTTCAACTTGTCAACATCTTTCAACAATAGATTGTTCTCTTTAATCAATTCTTGTGTTTTGCTGACAAGTGGCACAAATTCTTCCTCAGACAAGTCCCATTGTTTTTTGATCATTTTTCAAAAAAAACAAAAATAATAATCTGGCAATTAATAATTGTCTGTATCTTTCTTGATATCTAATTAGACTCTTAGACTTGTCAGAGAAAACATTTGTTTTTCTGAACCCAATAGATAACGATTCCTACGACCTCCCGCATCAATCTGAGCAGCTCATAGGCACAGCTTCAAAAAATAAGCAACAATAACGCCTTGGTGACTTTTGGCGTTACAATATAACAATGAACGATAAGTTACTTTTTTCTATCTCAAGTTTGAAAATATCCTGTCAGATGATTAGGCTGAATGCTGCCCCGTTACCCCGCAGCATTCTGTGTGCACCAGCCAGAAAGTGTGAACTCCAAGGACAAAGTCCAACCTAATCATCAATAACGATGATGTCGGGTTCAGAGGACACTTCAACAATGTCTGGTTCATCAAATGGTTCCACTTATAATTCAGGATCAACTTCAGGGCAAGGAGAGTCCCGAAATATGGGGAACAATTCGTTCATTACCCCAAAGTCTGCATCAGGATCACCAAACTGCTCGTCATCATCATCAAACCACGGGAGTTCAATAGTACTATCTGACCATCCATCATAACCCGCAGCTAGGTCATCACTTTCATAGTCAGCCGTTGAATCGATTGCCCAAACTTGAATGTCACCATCGCTAGGAACATCGTCGACTTGGTACTCAAAATATGGTTCGCTGGTGGAATCAGCTTCCCGAATGTGTGGTAGATTCATGGTAGAATTTCGAGTGTGGAATTTTGAAAAATGCAGCCGTATTTGTATGATTTGAGGAGGGTGGGGTGAAAAGTGGGGGTTTATTGCCCTTGAATAACCTTGACCTTATAAAGACTTGGATGTTGAATCCTTTAGGAACACATCGTTCGTGAATAGTTTTGTCCTTCAGTAACCTTGATTTTTTCTGATCTTCAGTCGACTTTTCTGTCACTACTGGACACTATTTGTATGATTACTTTCGAATAATCTCGAGACTTTCATACCCGAACCAAAGTAGTCATACTGACTTTCAAAAATTTTGGAGCTATCAGAGAAATATCCACAATAATGAGGTTTGTCCTTCAGTAACCTTGATTTTTAGAAATATATACAATAATGAGGTTCCTCCTTCAGTAACCTTGATTTTTCCTGATAGATTGAATTTTTTTACTTGAAACTCCACATCCGAATACTCTTCATGTGAAGTTTTGAGACTGTTAAAACTATCAGAGAAATATCCACTTCGAATGTCGAATGAACATTCACATTTAAATCAATGTATGACGGGATATTTCCTAATTGTTCAAAAATTGCCGAAATAAAGCCCCTACTAAAAAACTGTGACAAATTAGATATCACCAATTATCGTCCTATTTCACTAATATCATTGCATTGGAAAAATTTTTGAAAAAATATTACAAAAGAGATTGAACTCTTTTTTCAAAAAATTCAAAATTCTATCGGACAAACAGTTTGGGTTCAAAGAAAATAACTCCACGTCGGATGCTGTTGCCAAGTTGACGGAATTGATAATCAATGCAGCTGACAAAAGAAATCCAGCAATCTGCATATTTGTTGACCTGGCGAAAGCATTTGATACCGTTAACCACGCTAACTTGCTCACAGTTCTCGAAAATGTCGGAGTCCGAGTAGTAACTCACAAACTTCTACACAGCTATCTGAGCAATAGAAAACAGTGTGTTAATATAAAGGGAGTGATTATCGACCAATTGAATGTGGTGTACCCCAAGGTACTGTTTTGGGTCCAATCCTCTTCAACCTATATATATAAACGATCTTTTCGAACAAAAACGAGGAGGAGAGATTGTTAGTTTTGCAGATGATACCGCAATTTTTCACCAAGGTACTGATTGGATATCATTAAGAAAAACCACCGAGACAGGTTTTCAACGGGTTATGACATTTTTCAGTAGTAAATCGCTCACGATCAATTTTAAAAAAACCTTCTTCATGCCATTTACATCATACAGTACAAATTTACCGATCTATCATGAACTCAACATACCATGTGGAGATGGAGAATATTTGAAAATAAAGTCTGAGAATAAAATTAAGTATCTGGGTATATATATATATATATATATATATATAGAGAGAGAGAGAGAGAGAGAGAGAGAGACTCTCATCTCAGATGGGATCATCAGGTAAATTATGTTATCAAAAAATTACGATACATAGGATATACTTAAATTCAGAACCATCTCAAATATTATGAATCTTGAATACTCAAAAATACTATACCATGCACTAGTCGAAAGTCACCTTTCATATGGACTAATCGCATGGGGATCAGCCTCAATGACTCTCATGAATAACCTCCA
>JAVJAQ010005530.1:595397-767719 GCA_032362365.1 Zygogramma bicolorata | reverse complement strand
GTGACCACTTCTTTATTACGATAGATCACAATTTAATTTCAACCACTAAACCAGCATTCAAAATTACCAGAAACTATAAAAAACTTGATATCAAAGAGTTTCTGAATAGTATTCAACAAATTCCATGGAATAATGCATCTAAGAATTTAAATGAACTAGCTGAAGAATATGAGAAAGCCATTATTTCAGTTTTAGATTTACATGTTCCCAAAACAACTATTCGTATAAATTCGAAGTGGGCAGAGAATCCATGGTGGAATGATGAAATCCATAAATTGATTGTTTATAGGGACAATTCTTATAAGAGAGCTGTATTTACCAATACTAATGAAGACTGGATCATTTATAAATTCAATAGGAACTTAGTGGTTGATAAAATTAGGCAAACCAAAAAAGAATATTATAAAAGTAAAATTGATGATTGTTCAAGTTCTCCGAAATTGATGTGGTCAACTTTGAAACAAATGATGAATGGAAACAGAGAATATATAGAAAATAATATATATTTCAAAAATCAGCTTTGTAGAGATCCGAAAGAAATTGCTGAAAATTTCAATCTTTATTTTTTAGAAAGTATAGAAGATATTTCACAATCGTTCAAATTATCTAATGATATTTTTTTACAAAATATTGCGGCAAATCAAAATGTTATGAATGAATTCAGAATTATAGATTCTCAAGAGTTAGAGGACACTGTTGGAAATTTATGCTGTCAGAAATCGGTTGGTGGGGAAATAAATATCAAAATTTTCAAATTGGCTTTCTCTGCCAGTAGTGAACAACTGTTATACATTATAAATAAGAGTCTGATGGAGGGAAAGTTTCCTGATTCATGGAAAATTTCAACTGTAACTCCAATCAGAAAAATCCAGAATACATTAAAATGTGAACAATTTAGGCCATTGAATTTACTACCGCCGTATGAAAAAGTAATAGAAATTTTAGTAAAAAAACAAATTCTAGAGCATATTGATACTCATGATTTACTTACAGATTTTCAAGCTGGATTTAGAAAAACTTATTCATGTGAAATTGCATTACAAACGTTGCTGAACAATTGGAAGTCATCAATTGATGAAGGCAAAATAGTTGGAGTATTATTTTTAGATATCAAAAGAGAGAAATTCTTTTAAAAAAATTGAACAAAATGGGATTCACTGATAAGGTGATGAATTGGTTCGAATCGTATCTCGAAAATAGATTACAAATCACAAAATTTAATGATAACATTTCCAGTTATGCTTTGTCAGAACACGGTGTTCCACAAGGATCTGTTTTGGGACCACTATTATTCATTTTATATATTAATGATATTAATAAAGTAATCAAAAATTGTCAAGTACAATTGTTTGCTGATGACACCTTAATATATGTTACTGGAAAATCAATAGATGAAATAATAAATTCTTTAGAGAAAGATGTTAAATATATGGAAAACTGGTTGAATTTCAATAAACTTAAACTGAACCCAGGTGAATCAAAATTCATGCTTCTTTCAAATAGACCAGTACAAAATTCAAGATCTCTCCATATTGACAATGAAAAAATTGAAATTGTTTCTGAATTCAAATATCTAGGTGTGTTGTTAGATAATGCACTAAATTTTAATGAGCATCTCACATATATTTCAGGAAAAATATCTAGAAAAACTGGATTATTATCAAGAATTGGAAAACACCTAACAAATGAAACAAAATTCAAAATATTTAGATCTATAATAGAACCCCATTTTCAATATTGTTCAACAATATTATTCACTCTGAATAAAACTCAGATGGAAATTTTACAAAAATTACAGAACAGGGCTTTGAGAGTAGTTTTAAATAAAGATATCTATACCAAAGTATTATGGATGCATGAGTCCCTTGAAATTTTGAGTGTTAAACAGCGATTATATCTGAATACCTATATATTTTTATATAAATTGAAAAATAACATGCTTCCAAAATACCTGAAAGACAACTTGGAACTTACTAGCTACAACACAAATTATAATACAAGGAATTCCAATGATATTAAATTGAAAAGGTATAATACAAATTTTGGACAAAATCAACTATTTTATAAAGGCTTGAAAACTTTCAATGAATTGCCGATAGAAATGAAAAATTGTGGAAGTTTAACAAATTTTCGAAAAATGTGTACAAATTTTGTCAAAACGAACATTGACTTCTGAAAAATTTGGATTTTTCGTCTCCAGAATAAATATCATAGACTGAAATAATGATTTTTACATTTATTAATTGATTTTATTGAATTTCATACAGAGTGTACTTGTGAAAATAATAAATTCCATTGCATTTTTAATGTTCATAATCAAAATTTACATTCCATGTTATAAGATAATTGTATTCAGTAGCTTTATAGCTGAATAAACTCATTATTATTATTACTGTGAGAAAATTCTATTTCCTTAAAGTTGTTCGTGTTCTGCATAAATGATTGAAAACAGTCTTCAGAGTAATCCAAGTATACTTAATTACGAATTTCAAAGCACGTTTTTTGCGAGTGAAGTTACTCGCGATTTTTTCAAAATAAATTAATTTCTGTCGAATTTCAAACGATTTGAGAAAAAATAGTATGTTTACCCCGTAGGAAAAGATATGACATTTCTGGAATCCTCACAGCTGTCCAAGAATGCTGGTCATTTCCTACCTGGTAAACAATATATTATTTAGTACTTGATTACGAATAGTTCAGCTCTGAACTATATTTATTTATTTCATCTCGTAACTCAAGGCTAATTCTATTAGTTTTTTCAATGAACATCGCACTCAAAGCTAGCAAAAAGTTCGATTTCGAAACTCTGTTGAGATTTTTTTTA
The DNA here is from genome assembly GCA_032362365.1 of Zygogramma bicolorata. NCBI lineage: Eukaryota > Metazoa > Arthropoda > Insecta > Coleoptera > Chrysomelidae > Zygogramma > Zygogramma bicolorata. Next base: position 764,895 of record JAVJAQ010005530.1, on the reverse strand, counting down.
ATTTTCGATTCAGAATCAGTCAAAGAGCGTCAAACTCAATATGATGTAGGTATGATATCAGAAAATCGAGAGTTGAAAAATAGCAAAAACCAAATTTTCATGAAAATAACTAAAAATTCTATGAATAACAAAAAAAAATCAAATTTTTTGTAGTTTCTGCTAACTAGCCACATAACTTACTACTACTTTAGAGCTTCACGAAATAGGAGGTGAATGATGATTGATGCGAAGTTCCTAATCTGACAAAGCAAAGCGGTATATTGGAGCTGAATTATGTTTTCGTGAGAAAAATGTATGGGTACAGCATGAAAAAAGATTAATATCTTCACTAGAGCTATGGCAAATGTTTAAAAGAAATAGAATTCAAGTTTGTACATTTGTACTCGATGCTTTTCCAGCTGATCTGAGTTCATGAATTCACCTGATTTCAATATAATTTATATGGAGTGTCTCTGCTGACAATTGGAGATGACATTAGCTATTTCTGGGAGAAAAGGTCAGGAAATATGTATTTGTTGCTGGGGGAAAAACCTAGAAAATGCCTAAATTCCTGTCAAAATAAACCTTTTTCTCTACGTGAAATGGTTATGCATATTTTGTCTCTTCATTTCAAGTGTGGAAACCATCAGAACCATTCAATTGTAAAACTGGCTGATATCATCGGTTAGGGAAAATTTAGAAACATTAAAAAATATGGTCATATGATATTGAATCGTAGCTTTTCTGCTCAATACTTATAAATATACGATTTCTTCTATTTCTTCATTTAACGTCGGCCTATTTCCGCTACCAAGGCCAATCAGCGACGCCGCGCCGGTGAGCACACTTCCCCCAACCGGAAATTTCGCCGAACCCTCTGGTATTCCAACCAGAGGTAGGGATCTTTAACGAGCCCAACATCCATGGACTCGGGACCGACGGCTTTACGTCCCCTCCGAAGGACGGCATATCCTCAATATACCTTGTGCTCATTGATATATTGTCTGCGAGCTATGATATGCTATTTCGCTGCAGCTGTACGGGCTTTCGACACGGTATTTCCCTGCATGGTCACCCATCCAAGTACTAACCGCGCTCGGCGTTGCTTAACTTCAGATATCGAATGACTGTCAGTCAACCTGAAGAGCTGGGCCATGCCCCAAATATACGATTTCTCAACAGTAAGCAAAAGTGAGACCATAGTCTGAAATTTAAATGTTGTAACGGATGTTCAAGAATCCACAGAAAACTATCTGTAGATTGCATAGAATATTTGTTACATCAGATTGAATTCAGTAAATCAAATTCAATTTCTTCAAGTATTAATGATAATTGTATGCGAAAAAATTGTCGAGCCACATAATTCGATTTGGAATTAGTGAGTGCAGTGCAGTTTGTGGACATCTTCAACGTAGTCCATCCCTATCAAGGGTATACTCGATTGTAAATCTACTTCTGCCACCGACCAGTTCGTTCCCGCATGCTGTTTCAGCAAAAATGTGGAAATCCTCCTTTCATTCCAACTGTATAATAACTCAAAGTTAGCGTAGAGATTATTCAACGATGCCCAAAGCCCGAAGCTGAAACAATCTAATAACTCTTAGGCTTTGCCTCAACGAGAATAATTGCTATACCGTCGACATATTTCATCCGGGAAATCGGAATTTCCGAGGATACTGGAGATAATTGCCAATGAAAACTCATAACTACTACTGATGTCTGTCGCTCACCGCTATTATTTCGAGGCATTTGCATGGATTTCGCCGCTTGCTCGAAAAGTTTGTGTCTATAGTGGGGCTGATCTGTTGATACAGCTTGGTTTTTAATAGGAAAAGGACTCGTTCCACGTTAAATGTTACAAAACTTCTAACAGAGGAGTATTTGGCCTCAAATAATGATAATGGTTGCGAGGGAAAATGAGAAAAAAGGAGATAATTGAGATTTATCATTTATTGATATGATCAAATGTTTATTATAATATAATAAGATATCTTGCATGTATTGAAGACACATTTCTGTTTTCATCTTTTTCCCCCACAACCAAAAAATTGGAAGACAGCAGAATCCCATTCGATTCATCTTCATTACATAATTTCTTCCCGAAATTTCCGTAAAATCTAGTCGATATCGTATGCTCATTTCTGACTCCTACTGCTTTTGACGGTTGTACAGTCAGCAAAATGACATGATTAGCCGAGTATTCAATGACAATTTTTCCGAAATAGTACAGATAACAGGGAGCCAGCTACTCGTGTCCATAATGCATAATTAGGCAGGAGTTATTTTATTTCATAGATAGTTGCAGTCTGACGTACTCAACCTAAAAACACAAAATACTTACAAAAATGGCGAACGGAAGTGCCGCCATTTTGTGAAAAACCGTTTGGGCCTGTATCTCCGTAAATGTGCAGTTTGGGTCCACAATTATGAGGACCTTTCTTATAGATAATTAAATTTCCTATCTTTTTCATCCAATAATTTTTTTTCGTAGCACTTACCGTTCACGACTTATATTATTATTACTTTTTGTTTATTCTCTTTTTTACCGATATCTCTTTGAATAATTGTTTGAACAATAAATTGTTTATAATGAAACTTCCGGATCGATAAATTTTCTACAACTTTTATCCAAAACTTTTTTCTCTAAAGTTAATATTTTCGAAGTTACAACGCGTTAATTTCAATCGTCTTGTATCTGGGAGATCAACTAGAGTGCATTTCATGCAAATGCAGAACTGGCTGTGGCAGAGCCTGTGGGTGCCGAAAAGCAGGATTGGACTGTACGGTAATCTGTGAGAACTGGACAGAGGAAACGTGCACTAATCAGCTGAAAGTAATCGTCAACAACAGAGAATTGTGCGACATCGATGAAGATATTGGTGATGATTCTAACGACTAATTAATAGAGGCGTTACAATCTTTATATGCCACTGACGAAGATAACGAAGAGAAAGAGGAGAATGTAACCAACATCGAAAATTCACCACCCTCGAAACGCCAAAGAGTCAGAGAAAATATATGATTCATTTTGGTGTACATTTGTAAAATTAAATTTCACATATATTCTTCAAAAAATATTCCATTTTTTATTTGCGTGTTTAATTATGGCAGTAGTTTTCAAATTAATTATAGTAATATTGAATTGTATAAAAGAAAATACAAAGAAAAAATTCAATGGGTATTTGCTATTTCCTGCAGGTGAGAACTTGAATTATTAATTATTTATTAAATCAAAAAAATTCTAAAATTCATATTTTTTTTATTATGTATCGGATTCGCTTCATCATTACGCTATGCATACTTCGTTCTTAATAACCTTGTACTCGGTAGTACATTGAATGCGTTGTAACTTCAAAAATATTAACTTCAGAGAAAAAAGTTTTGACTAAAAGGTGTAGAAAATTAATCGATTTGAAAGTTTTATTATAAAAAATTTATTGTTTAAACAATTATTTAAAGAGATATCGGTAAAAAAGTGAATAAACAAAAAGTAATAATAATATAAGTCGTGAACGGTGAGTGCTACAAAAAAGGTTTTGATAATTGTGGGCCTAAAGTGCACAGTTACGGGGATACAGGCCCAAACGGTTTTTCACAAAATGGCGACACTTCCGTTCGCCATTTTTGTAAGTATTTTGTGTTTTTAGGTTAAGTACGTCAGACTGCAACTATCCATGCAATATAGTAAACTTCGCTCAAATTACAATATCATGATGGTATAACTACTTCTCTCCGGGCTTGATGACATTTATCGGAGATGAATAAGCCTCTGAAGAAGCTGGCCTCTCGCGCTAGCGAAACGTCAGGAAGAAATTCCAAAGAACGACGGCCCTCAAGTCCGAAGAGAAGTAGTTATACTAATAACCTCGGCCGCGAAAGCCTTAACCATTTTGTCAATATCATGATGGCATAGTGTTTCAAATTAAATAAGGTTACTTACACTCAGATGAATGTGTAAAAAACTACAATGCAAACAAACTTTTGCAGTATGTCCATTACAATTCGGAAATGATTCAACGTAATATGGGTTTGTTTCAGCTTCAAGCATTCAGTATTTCTGGTTTATTGAAAAATTGGTCCAGATAATCTGTCTGCGTTGATCTTCAAGGATATTGGCAAATGGAATTATTATATATATATATATATATATATATATATATATAGAATGAAATTATAGCGGCATTCAGACAAATCATAAGAATTTGAGAAAAATTAACTTCTTCGAGCGGGATTCGAACCCACGACCTTCCGTTTTCTAGACGGATGCTCTGCCACTGAGCTATCAAAGACCCTGAGTTCTCCATCGCAAATTTCGGAAGTCATTTATCTCAAATTCTATTGTTAGTTGTTACTAATCAATCGAGAACCTTCGGCGGTTTTCGGCTGACAGAGGTGTTAGTTGGGAAGGATACACATTCATTATCATATGGTCTTAGTACCCAATTGTACCTTTCAACCGAAGCGTCGTCGATGTTTATCGACTTCAGCAGGTATCAGGTGTAGATACCAACCAGATGATTTCAAGCCGGAAAATTTACACGATAGAAGTATTAGTGTCTGTGTGATTAACAATGGAATGAAATTATAGCGGCATTCAGACAAATCATAAGAATTTGAGAAAAATTAACTTCTCAGTGGCAGAGCATCCGTCTAGAAAACGGAAGGTCGTGGGTTCGAATCCCGCTCGAAGAAGTTAATTTTTCTCAAATTCTTATGATTTGTCTGAATACCGCTATAATTTCATTCCATTGTTAATCACACAGACACTAATACTTCTATCGTGTAAATTTTCCGGCTTGAAATCATCTGGTTGGTATCTACACCTGATACCTGCTGAAGTCGATAAACATCGACGACGCTTCGGTTGAAAGGTACAATTGGGTACTAAGACCATATGATAATGAATGTGTATCCTTCCCAACTAACACCTCTGTCAGTCGAAAACCGCCGAAGGTTCTCGATTGAATAATAACAACTAACAATAGAATTTGAGATGAATGACATCCGAAATTTGCGATGGAGAACTCAGGGTCTTTGATAGCTCAGTGGCAGAGCATCCGTCTAGAAAACGGAAGGTCGTGGGTTCGAATCCCGCTCGAAGAAGTTAATTTTTCTCAAATTCTTATGATTTGTCTGAATGCCGCTATAATTTCATTCCATTGTTAATCACACGACACTAATACTTCTATCGTATATATATATATATATATATATATATATATATATATATATACATATATTATTGTATATGAATATTTCATGTATTACCCTAAAGTTTATAATTTATGTGTGGACTAACAAATTAGTAAGACATATTTCCTTTTTATATATCTCTGCAAAACATAATTTTGAACATTTTTATCCTTATTTTTATGGAATAATGGAATTGGAACAGAATATGGGCACTAAAAGAATCATTTCAATTCTTTTTTTGAATTGATATTCATATGAGATTTCGAGCAACTGCCAATATTCAAGGATTCAATTTGTTTGAAATGCTCTACAATGAAAACAACGATGTGATCATTTCCGGCCCAGTCTGGAAAGAAGGTACTTTCTTTATCAAAGAAGAAGCGTCTAGGAAGTGGGTACTTTCCGTAGAGTTGTCAAAAACGGAATCTTTTGGTGTCAACCCTAACAGTTGTTCTCATTTATGCATAGAAAGTCGCAACCATTGCCATTTTTTTCGACAGCCGGGTGGAAATTGAAGCTCTCAGATCGAGTCTTGTCACCGGTGGCAAGTTGTCTCAGGGCACTCAACGAGCTAGGTACCCAATATAAGGTTACTCTGGCTTGGATACCCTGATATGAGGGTTACAAGAGTAACGAGGAGGCCGATGCTCCCGCCAGTGAAGGACTAAAGCATGGATGAAAACATTTCTCAAATCATGGATGTCGAATCGAAAGATTGGTGGAACAAGCTCCCAGTAACGAAGCAGGCAAAAGAGTTCATATATAAAGAGAAACCATAGCATAGATTCACGAAAGGACTGTCGAACCACAACTGAAATGTTGTAAGTTTAGTGGTGGGTGTACAGACGGGAATAGTCGGCTCAGAAAACATGTGAGCAACATGATCTGATAGAAGAAACCCAATGCAGGTTCTGTCAAGAAGAGGAAGAAACCGCACTCTGTGAATGCAAAGCGATAGCGGGGCTGAGACAAACGAGATGCGAAGAAGGGAAACCAGAAGCTACTACCTATATGAAGAGATCAGTGTGGTCTCATCAAAGAGATCAAGCTAGACAATGAGCTATAATAACCAAGGAGCTATATATCTGAAATAGACGCAGTGAATCATGCCATGGGCTATCTTCCTAAACAATCTGATCTAATATAAAGTATAGAAAACTAGCTGTTCCTGTGATTTCTTTTGCGAAGGCGTCGAACTGTTTAGTCAGCGCATGTTGGTAAAGCATCACATCTTGGCCGCTTTTTACATGCACTGTTATTTCTCAGTGAATTTTTTGTTGAATCATAATAGAGTATAGGCTATATCGCTCCTGAAATGTGTAGCTTTCTGTATGTGAATTGATTTTCATAATGAAATGAGTATTTCCGAAACTTCACCTTTTTATAATAGTAGTCTAAATATAAACATGTAGTTGCGACTGGCTTGAAAAATTTTGATTTAGGTATATGTTGAAAATTTTCAACGTTACTTTTCGTAAGAAAAAAGTAGTGCACATGGCTTTGGATTGCATAGTCTTTGGTTGCTGGGTTTTTGGCGCGATGGCGGCTTAATGTACTCATCGTAAGCTTCAGCCTTTATCGAGGTATCATTTCAGTATAGGAAAAGATTTGTTATCGTTGAAACACCAACGAATTTTGGATTGTAAGGTAATTTTGGCACTAATATCATCGAAATCATATGTGACAATTTCTTTTGTGAAAAACCCTGCAGTATTCAGTACTTGTCTGATATTTTTCAACGCCCTTCACGCTATCAAGCAGAGGAGTAGTTATTTCCTGACATCAATTCTGTTGGGACTGACCTGAACAGATTGTTCATAGATGATCTTGTATGAACATTCTGTCAGCCATAGAAATACTCATTTGGTTGATCAGGTCAGTGATGCTGATTTATTTATATATAATCACCAAAGTCAAATGAATACCCATTTTGTCTGTTTCCAATCCACCCTGCATCAAATCTCTTTGAGTAATCCAATAGCAAGTTTATAATCCAGATGAACTAGTTTATGTCAGCCATCAAACTTTCCTCGATTACAAGTCATAAAAGAAGTTTTATAGCGCTCATCAATGTTTAGAAAGTTTTTCATTACTGAACGGATGATTACATTTCATTCATGTACAAGCAACAAAAACTTCAGGTGTCTCATCGTTTTCATTACTTCCAACGCAAGCAAGATGCACAGAAAGCTTACTGCGTTGACTGATATGCTTCTGTCAATTCAATTCAATTTATTGTTGTTCATTTCATACAGTTCTCATGTGTGGAGTTCGGCACTAAAACATTCATTGAGGCTTCTCGATTCCATTCAGAGAAAGGCAATCCGTCTTGTTGGTGATTCTTCGCTCACAGACTCGCTCACTTCACTGGAACATCGTAGAAGGGTCGGAGACTTGTCTGTCTTCTATAGATACTTTCACGGTCGATGCTCTTCCGAATTGTTATCAATCGTTTCCCCCTTGGCAATATCTACACGGATGACTCGACGAGTACAGAATTCCCACCCCTTTGTTGTGAATTTGGAATCCTGTCGAATCTCTCTTGCTCAGGGATCTTTTTTCAATAGAACAGCTAAGCTTTGGAACTCCTTGCCAAAAGAGGTTTTTCCTGAGGCTTACAAACTTCAGAAATTCAAAGTAAATGTTAATTCGTATTTCCTGTCCCTTGATTCACGCGGTGTCCCTTTCGTGTGAATCTGCATATAAAAAAAAAGTTGTACTTCCCATGTTTTTATCGTTACTATTGCTATTGTTGAGGTGTAACGACCTGTAGTGTTTGTAATTGTTGTTTTATTTTTTATTGCTCTTCTAGGCACCCACAATAATCCCTCAATATTTTCTTCCTAACACTGTACCTCTATATCAACCTATCTGTATCAGTTTATGTTCACAGAATAGACAACTTTTTACAATTCACAAGAATTGTTACTAGAATGGGTATTATTTTTGTTAATGGCAGCGTGTCACCAGACGTAGATTTCACCACGTCAAATTTTGGATGTTAAGGCAATTTCCGAAAGGAACATGAATTCGGCCCTTTGCACGAAGAAAGGGTCTTTAGTGAGAAACCTAGGGTTTAATTTCTGCTTCCTCGTATAATCTGAAATCTCAAAATAGGGCGGCTTGTAGGAAATGAAATCCTCTGATAACTTCAAGCAATATATTAGCAACGAAAAGAAAATAGGAACTTACAAAATAGATTAGACAAAAAAAAATATAAAAAAAGAAATATGCAGTGAAAACAATTTAAAACAAAAGAAAATGTCATTTACCGTACTATTTAGTTTAATCAAAATACTGAGAAATTAACTGAGACCGGCAATGGTCTTCTCTATAAATAAGAATAATGAAAAATTCCACAAACAGAAAAATGTGTACTCAGAACGCAAAAATCTGATGTACTTCTATCTATAAATTCCTACTGGCAAAATGTATATTATAGGCCGCCCTATGGCCCATCTCAATAACTACTCGATGTCAGAGAGAGTCAGAAAGATTTCTCACTTGAGATTCAAACAACAGATATAAAATTAATGATGGCTTTCTCTTCCCAACAGTGAATAAAATGGTTATTTACGTTAACACACATCAAAACTGACATACCAAGTTTTCTGTCTATCTTGCTTTGCTGTTTCCATTCCATTCCATAGATGTTTTTTGTATTCCAAGATATGGCACTTTGCACACGAATCAATTTGACATTATTTATTTTCCCAAATTTTCCCGACCATTATTCGATTTTCGTAATGAGACGCGCCCCCATAATTTTGATAGAGGACAACCCACAAAAGGCAGTCCCCTCGCGTTCGCGAGTTTATTTCTTCACCGCGTCTCCAGATCAACTAACTAAGAGCGACCTTTTCTCGTCCACTCTCATTTTTGCATATTTCGCAAAAATCGCAAACGCTGGATGAATGTAAGTAACCATTCGTCGGACTGATCCCACGCGAAGGCGATGTTTTGTCTATCAAGAGGCTTACACATTTACATTTCATATCTCGTCTAGACTGAAACAGAAGACTTCTTTCATTGGGTGTTTCGTGAGAGGAATTCTCAAATGAATTTTGATACATTGTATATGAAGTTCTCATATACAGGGTGCGAATACTTATATTGAGTTCACTTAAATGCTCAGCATTACAGAGGTGATTCTTCACTTCCAGTTCCTTTTAAAATGAAGCGTTTTGCATCGTTTGTCGTGTTGATAGTTCCGAATCGTATATCCATATCCATCAAATATCAAGTAGCTACCGCAGGTATATTATTTCTTAGTGTTAGAAAATATATGATAGTGTGAACACATGTTTCGAAAATAGGAGATAGTTTTAAAAATTCCAGAATCAAAACTTATGTCAATTGGTAATAGAACGTGAGATCATTCTATGATGAAAACAAACTTCTCCTTGAATGACCTTTATCAACTTACTGGGGAAGAAGCTATAATTCTAAAAAAGTTGTTGTTGTTGTTCGTTCCGTTAACCAGCTGACGAACGTCAATTCTCAGAAGTCGAAACTTGTGCGAGCAATGGATCAACGAGGCCTTACTTTTAAACGTGCGATTACCCAGCACGGTGGCACGGCGAGGATTCGAACCCCGGCCTTCCGCTTGATAGGCAGATATGCTAACCACTACACTACCGAGACCACGATTGTTTTCCAAAATTTCCCAGTTCAACATATTTTTTCCAGCATTTCTGACAATGGTTGTTGAAAAAGATGCAAAAACAGTAATTAGAAATCATGGAATGAAAATTCTTTCAGGCGAGTGTTTTCAAATGCTCATAACCTACAAAACTGCCGTAGGGCGTGCAGGAAATGTGACGTTACGTCACCAGATTCATGAAGAGCGCTTCTTGGTATTACTACGAAGGGATTTCTTTGCGGGAGATCGAGAATTGCGGCTTACGATTTTTCAGATATGAGTCAACGTTGGTACCATGATTTTTATCCAACTTGAACGCAGATATTTCTCGTTTCAATATATTTTGTTTTGATGAAAACTCTGCATTAACCCTTCTTTACAAGAAACTCGCACGAACAAAGTGTATGATATAACATCTCACGTCGTAACTAGGGATTTTTTTCCTGAAACTAAAAGTAATCCACAATGATGGAAGTCGAAGTTGAATGTCTGTGTATCACCAGAAATCTCAATTTACATATTTTATTGAAAAATAAAAGTTATTTTTGCTCTTACTGAATTCGAAAAATAAGGTATCGAATTTGTTAGATTTTCGAAATGAACAATCTGTTCAGGCCAGCCTCAACTCACCTACACAGGGTAATGGACTTACACCTATCAGGAAACAACTACTCCCTTGGCTAATGCCACAAAGGGCATTGGATTAAATTCAACAGGTGTTAACGCAGGATTCTTCACAGAAGAAATTCCTACATATCCTCTTGGCGATACAACTACCACAGTTAATTTTCAATCATTGGGACGGGTCACTCTTGCAGACCGGTTTCGAGCTATTTGGCCTTTCGTCAGTGCAAGACAGTGCCATCATCGACATCAGTCAATGACTTTCCATAATTAAAAATTCGAACAGAGTATCTTCCTCAGTCGTAGGCTGATCCAAACAACAAGCAAAATAGCCATCGTTGCGCCATCTGCCCGTAGACAAGGTTCTAAGGGAGTAGTTGTTTTCTGATAGGTGTTATTCCGTCAACCTACAGTGTAGGTTAGTTGAGGCTGGCCTGAATAAATTGTTCGTTTAGAATATTTGATTTAAAGCCAGTCCTCAAGCATAACCATGAGTATTTCTGATATCGAATTTGTCTTATCACTACTAGTAGTACTAGTTGACTTCCTTGGTCAACCCCAAGATGAAAGTCAACTGCGTGTTCTTATTAAGCCACATTTCGATATTTCAGTTTCAATTGAGAAATCCCACCAAGAGACAGTGATAATAGCCATAGCGGGTTGAAACAGCTGTTTGGCATTGATTTTCTGCGGGACGAGTATAGCAAGTCCTCAAATGAGATTTTCAAATTATCTTTCAATGCAGGGATTCATATTTTCTGTCGGATATATATGGGCTGATCTGCAATGAATATGTTCAATGAGGCGAGACATTGCCCAGGAGGTAGTTTTGAATGGTCTTCCTAGAGTAGTAACATCAGTTCTTATTATGGAATGCGGGTACAGGTAAAAAACGAGTAAAAAACAATTATTTGTCATCGTCTTTCTTTGTGTTTCTCTTGTAGCTACAAGACTTGTACATTCATGAAACAGGCCCCAGTAAGAAAGTTAATAGAATACAAGCGAGATGCTTTGGTCGCTTTTCCACTGACCGGCCATGTGCTCAGCAATATCAGCTGGTTTGTCTAGCAAGCTGAGTAGCCAGTATGCGGGACGGGCTATTGTTTCGCAAAAACGCCAAATCAGACATTTTTCCAGTAGGCTTGCTGAGAATGCGCATGTCATGTTTATAGCGGAAGTGAACTGTTGCTCAGATTCGAATCACCAACGTTTTCCTGCCATTGAATCGACAAATAAACCACCAGAGCGCTACTGTAACTAAGAAAGTTTGCTGTCTCTGTTCCCACTCAAGGTAATGCCTCCTCAACGATTCAGAATCAGTTCGAAATAGTCTCGCACAGAGGAGTATTGATAGATACTTCGCGTAGTTCACAAATGTGGCAATAGTTCTGACGGTTTCAGCATTTTTGTTATCAGAAATAAGAAAAAGTCATATCTTAGACTGATGGTGCCATCATTGAATTTCGGGAATGCGCTTCTGCCGTCATTTACCGACCAGAACCAGAAAATGGTGGGATACTTATTGTGGATGGCAATTCACTATCGTAACGATTTATCAGTACTCGTGAGACGCCGAATTTTGGCTACAATTCAGGTACAGACGGACGATCCGATGGCCAACGCAAGGTATTCATTGAATATGAAATATCTACTGTGTGAACCTGAAATGCAAGAAAGGTAATTTTAGTTCTGTTCGAATTCATACAGACATTCATTTCACTGACGAGTTGTATCGGCTTATTCATGCCAGACTCCCCGAGGCCCTCAAAAGTTGCGTTCGAGTTGAGACCCGGAAAGATAAGGGTGTGCCCTGAAAGACCTTATCGCGTTTCTTTTGAAAATCGGGGCGAGATCCGCAGCATTCGTTATCGAGTCCGGACATGATCTCCAAGCACACCCTGTTTCTTCCCGGCACGCCCTGTTCTCTTCGTTCTCCTGAATCGGGCACCGAAAACTTGGGACCATGGAACAACTGTTTTGACAACGTTGGATTCAAATTCATAGGTTCTGTGGAGGCGGAGGGAGTAGACTGGATACCAGAACACTAGAAGTGTGGACAATATATTTCATCGTTAGCCGCTCTGATTCATTATGGTATCTATCACTCAAGCGGCATATTGCTTTTCCTCTTTTATCTATACTAGAAAGGTGTCTCTGTCAAATATTTATTCATTTCTATGTTCACAATTTTCAATGGAGAACGACTCTAATCCACAGACCACCTTACAGTAGGTCGTCTGTGTCTTCGACACTAGACTCGAGTTGAATTAACCGATTTCAATGGATAAGTTCATAGTCGAACTCAAAAAGCTGCATGACTCAGATGTTGAATAAAAATAATAATGTCAAGTATTGAACGCTCAAACAAGCACATGACTCGAAGTTAAGTGACGTGAAGAGCCCAATTAGAGTAAACTCCAATTACGCGAGAATTTTCGAATACTCCTTATGAAAATCGATATACATTATACTGCAACTACAGAACTTTTCAATATACGATTCAAGTAGAAACTTCCCAACTCCTTCGTATTTTGCTCGAGTTTTTTATTGGAGTCTGGAGAAGTTTTCCATTAATTTCTCAAAAAAGAAAGAAGTTTGCCATGAAGTTTGAGGTCTATTCAAAAATTATTATGCGGATTAGATAGACTTATCTTTCAATTAACTGAAGGGAAGTTGAGAAGTGAAGTTTGCCTATACAAGAGTCGAGAGCAGAAAGTTTGTCTTGAGAATTCAATTAATCTGGGATGAAATCAGATGAGATATGCTGTTCCTTTGACCATCCATAATGAAAAATAATGAATTGACACTTTATTTCAGTTCCTTGCTTGATATAGAGAAGATACGGTAAAAAATAGATGCATTTATACTATAGCATATGATGTATGGAAGATTCAAGGCAAGGAATTGGAGCTGTGGCATGCACTCAGTATGCCTAAAACTATTCTTTCACGAAAAATCTGAAGAAGTAATTGGTGAAGATTTAGTTTTCGAAACCGGATAGTTTTTCGAGAAGATCATTATAGTTTTTGAATTGTCTGTTCTGATAAGTGGAATTTGATGAATCAATAATCAACTTTCAAAAATTCTCAGTTCAGGAGTAATGAATATTTTCATACGGGACAAAATGCAAAATTCCACCTCTTTGAGCTCCTACCACTGCGGTAATTTTCCAGTATCAACTGGGAGAATAGTTATCCAGTACTCTGCCATGGTAATGAATTTTTCCTAGGCATGAATCTTACAAGAAAACCTGTTTTAGTTATCTGTTTTCTTCGACTATTCGATAAAACATTGTTTTCGAAACTACAAGTTGATCTCTATCTGGACCTGGAAGAGTTGGGGGATGAGCTTGGCCACTGCACTTAGGCCCATTATGTTTTCTCCACGTAGGGTTAAGGTACTACACCCAGAGATTCATCAGCCCTACTGTTTTGAGGTAGTTGATAATTTTACTGAGTGGTATCCCTTTTATGTCGACTAAATCGAGCAGGTACTCGCCGAACATGGATCTCCTGCTTGATAAGATTGCAGGTCAGTCAATGCTTTCGTCTTCCTGTTCACTGCCCATACATAGAGCCGAACCAGTTACCTCTATTCTGAACAGGCGCTGTCTTAGCTGGCAGTGTCCTGTCAGAACACCCCTTATTAGTAAAAGCTTCTTCCTGGACAAATAGATCACAGTTGATAGTTTCATCCCAGCGCCTTCTTAAATCACGATGGAAGTATTCGTTGATAAGCATCGTGGTTGCCGATGAAAGGATCAGGTCCCAAGGGATTGAGACAGGCAGCCTGGCTATAGAGTCGGCGACGAAATTGCTTCTTGATGTAGCATGTTTTTTGATCAAGTTCAGAGTAACACTATTACCTTGTAACACTGTTCAGTTAAAGCATGGTGACATTCTAGTACAAGCCTTGATGTGACTCATGGCCTCTTCAAGGCCAGCTACGGATATGCACGGTTTCACCAGTTTTCCCCTTCCTGGTTTTTTTACTCGATATTCCATTTTCAATAATTGAAGAAGGAATATCTTGAGTAGAGTGGAAAGGAAGTATTCTGTCTGACTAGCGTAACTTTTACTACTAACACAATATACTGATATGATCACATTTTACTGTACTCGGTGACCCAGTAGTAATTCACCTTTCTATGTTTTCGTTATTATTTTCATGGATATTTCCAAATCATTAGTTTGATTTGCGTCATGAATGTATATTTCAGCAAATATCAAATCATAGATAGATTACCTTCAAGTATGGAATTACCTTTCCAATGACATCCCACAATCATACTTCCAATTCACCATCTGCTGATATATAACTACTATCGATTTACCTTAACTGAAAGAGTTGATATGCTCTCAATTTATGGAGAAGCAAGGAATAATTACTAGTCAGACTTGCGTCTGTACCAGAGGAGACATCCTAACCATTCGCAACCTAGTAGTACAAACTATTGTGCAATATTGGACTCACAGTTTAGAGAACGGGATAATCATAATGAGGAAAATTTCATTCTGAACCAAGATACAGAGGTCACTATTCTAGTAGCGGTTGGAATTGTTATTGTTCAATCAAATATCAAAGTTATCAATATTTGTATGAAGATGATGCACAGAGGATTGCGTGCGTTTTGTTATTGGGTTATACGAAGAGAGACAGAAAATCCAAATTTCCATTAGAATATTCTTTACAGTGATGAATCACGCTTCACAAACAATGGTCATTTCAATAGAAATAATTGGACAGGAGAAAAGATTCAGAGTGAATGTTTGGCCAGGCTTTTTTGGAACCAGAATAGTGGGATCAGTTATTTTTGATGGAGCTTCAACAAGTGAACGGTACCTACAAATTGTAAATGATGAAATCCCAAGTCGATGGCATTTCTGTAGCGACACGTCGCGTTAAGTATTTTCAATAAGATGGAGTACCTCCACATGATTCGAATGCCGGACATCTGACTAGATCTTTCAATAGCAAATGGATTGGTACCAATGGGTATTTTTGTTTGGGCTCACTTGAAGAATAAAATTTATGCTCATGATAGATTACAAATTCGGGAGGAACTTGAGGGCAAGGTAAAAAAACCATCAACGATATTACTCCAGCTCAGCTAGTGAATGTTAGGCGGGTATGCTCAGAAAAACTACAAAGATGCAAGCACGTTAACATACGATATTTTGAACAATAATATTGAGTCGAATTCTGTCGTAGGTATTGATTTATTTTTGATTGAAGTAGAAAACGGTTCATGAACACTAGTCATTATTTAGCAGTTTTTTTTTTCGAATTGAATAAAAAGGATAAAATAGGAGGTTGTTTTCATATTTTGCATTAGAATATTCATTGGAGTTTATATACAACTTTGAAAACTCCTATGTGGGCACTCAGAAAAAATGGGTGACTATATGATGAAAATTGAAGAAGAATTGAATTTCAGAAATAATTAGTCAGCATAAAAATGTGCGTAGGAAGTTTGGTCATGCATTATTACTATTTCCATCATATTGTTCAATTTTCCATAGCAAACTTTCACGAAAATTTACGAAAAAAATCTCAATTGTATCAGCAGATCATGAATTGACTAAAATTTTTTTCTGGGTTCTAAACAAAACCGCATCAGTTTAAACACCAGGATCGCCTCGCTTTAAACGAAATTTACTACCATCATTTTGTTTTGACGCGACGAGAAAAGAGGAAATCTCTTCTGAACTTGAATTCCATTATCATGATAATGTCAGGTTCCATCCTCCCTTTTTGTGTTCATGAAGGAAGTCATTAGTCAAAAAGAGGTCGAATTCGATTTTTCCATATTATTTTTTATTCCTGATACAAGCTGATTACTGTACGATCGATTTGTTTATTATAACCTACCTGTCCTGGAATATTCCACACAAGAAAAACACTACTTTCCAATTAATTTCAGAACTGTCAAGGCGTCTACGTTTCACAGTGTGATGAATTAGTGGGGGGTATCTAACGATGAAAATTACCAAAGCTGCCTTCCAAATTAGCAGTCCACAAGGATTCAGAATTAACTGACAGAAAATCAATATCAAGCGCGGCATAATGCCACATCAAAACTTCACAATACAAGGCTACCGTATTATATCCCTTTGTGATATTCCCTCATTACGAACGTTTCAAGGATTCGTATGAAATATTTGACGAAATAATTTATGGGTTAGGTGGAATAGGACGAATGGGATTTTTATCTGAATATTTAATGAGCGACCCATGGTCTCGAAATTCATAGAATACCGACGCCGTAAATTTTAATTAGAAGTTAGATGCATTTTCAATTAACATCGTCGGAACTGGCGGTAGAAATAAGTAGTACAGATTACACGGGTTATTCAACTCGTTGGAACTCACTCTGGAAATTTCTCCAAATCATTTTACTGGTACTACATCAAAATTTGTGAAAGCAACAAGAAAAGTGAGACTTCTAAAGAGTTTCATAAACCCACCGTTCGATCAGAACTCAAATAATCGCCTTTATTTCATAGTTTCTGGTTATCAGTAGTAATAACCCAATGAGCAACAAGCTTGAGAGAGTTGTTATAAAATTTTTGAGCATTTATCAATTTTTTTGCTAATTTTTGCTACAAATCAAGAGAAAAACAAATTCATTCTGCTAAGTTCCACATGGCTTTGACCGTGAACTCCCTACCATCTTTTGTTGTCAATCCTTCAAAATATCCTTAAAAATCGACGCTAATTCTTCCGCCTCCCGATTTCCATCTGAATGATACTTTCTATCGTTGCAAAAGTTCATATGCTTTCCATACAAATTCTCGACTGTGAACTGTTATTTTTGATATATTTGATTCTTTAATTTTATCGATTTTCCAGATAGTATTGAAACCAAATGGTGAAACTTTCAAAGATCAAATATTCGAAACGTCAAAACAGAAATAATTTTGTTCTGATTGTTTGTGTTTGATCAGATGACTTGAAAATAATTGATTTCATTGGATTTCTACTTGAGCAAAAAATTTTCTTGTGAGTTGTTGAAAAAAACTACACATCCAGCTTATTTTCTCCTCTTACCCCTTACGGTAGTAGTTATGACCAGACTTCAGAATGGGCGAATACGAACATCAGCTTTTTATGAGAAGTGCGAGAAACATATCAAGCTGATTATCAAAAACATTTATTTCAGTGATTAAATTGGTGGGATATATATATATATATATATATATATCGATGGATCCGCACAGGCATCAATCTATCTATTGAATCTTTTCAGAGATATTTGTCAAGACAGGTTGAGCCTCCATTTAACTTTCATTGACTGTTATTAAACACCATTACATACATTTCCTGTTCTCATTGCTCTTTACGTGGTGAATATACAATTTCCAAATATTTTTGCACATATATGTATAATCTGAATACAAGTTATTGGAAATTCGATTGGGAATGGTCGCACAATGGAGACTTGTAAACAAATGATTATATTATTTATTGAAAAATGAACATCCTACCACATTCGATGTCTATATGAAACAAGGATTACTAATACAATTCCGAAAGATATTCAGTGAAGATCAAATATGAACGATGTAAAAGAGTGAAATATAGTCTTGAAAACTATAAAAAAATCGGTCATTTTGGATAATAAATATGGCACTTTAAGATTTTCATAGAGACTTTCAAGGGTTCCAGTGCAATACATTTTTCTACATTCATTGGAATTTTGAATTTTTTTGCGAATTCAACCTTTTGGTTACGAGGCTTGAGCTTTTCGACTACGCTGACGAAGAAAATGCTGATATTTGAAACACAAAAGTTCAATAGCGCTCAATAAAAAAAATTTGAAAATAATTCGTTTCGGTTTTGAAATTTCTAACATTCAGCGTCTCCAAACGGATATTCAGATGTATTTCTGACAGTCGAGTTGACAGATCACGATTGTGACGTTTCATTAGAGTTGTTCCTGGTAGCTGAGATAACTGAAAACCCAGTGACAATTTTAGGAATCAAGTCGTATTCTCGATTTCATCGCTAGATGACGCCAATTGTCAGACATTACAACGTCAACAATTAGATGTCGAGGTGGGAGTTCTGATGGACGAGTTTCAAATTTACCGTATTCTCTCTTCGAATGGTCCTATATCTTGATAGGGTGAATAACTCGAAATTTGGTATATACAAATGAAAGACATAGTCTTGCTATTCATAACATTTATAACCTTCTATCTAAATATCCAGTTCTGAAATATAACAACTTCTAGGAGAACTCCAGAATTCTGAGAATTATAAACGAAGGACCATTGAAAATTTTCAAATAACAAAAAGCATAAACAATTGATATAAGAAAATAACTATGAAGAAAATAGTTTTATCTGGGACCATGACAAAGTTATTGAGCGTTTGAGCACGTCCTGGAAATATTTGGCTGGTAGTTCAGAAATTGATTACTAGATGAATATTATACTATATAGTATGCGAATAGTAACTAAACGATAGCAATCGTGAATTAGTGCAATATGACTAGAATGAAGAAATTCCCCCCATAATTTGATTTTTCCTGCAAGATGGGCCCAATTTCTAGCTGAATTTGAATTCGTTATTTATATAGTATACTTCGTTTCTCATTCAGTGGTGCCTATGGTTGTTAATTTCAGTCTTGTGAGTTAGTAACACGTGCGGTGTTCTCACTTTTCTATTGTTGGTGCATGGTAAAATCGCTGATACAACTTTTTACTTCATGTGCAGTACCGAAGGAATATACATGGTATCCTTAATCATGAATATACATATCATTAACGCAATGATTCTGAAACATAATGGAAACATATCTATAATATGTTTTTTTTTTCGAAGAGTTGACGATTGCGAATTCACCGGCATCAATAAGGCTGCATATTGATCAGCAATTTGGTCAGAAATCTGAAACTTGTTTCATTGCAAGCGCCATCTGATCTGATTGAATGGAAGATGACATGAAGCTTGTTATCAAATTGACATATGTCGCCACATTCATCCAAAGTTTTAACAGTCCTAACATCGGGATTACTCTTCACGTGATTGATAGAATTCATATCCTGCCTGGTATCGTTTTAAAATCATTACGATTCAATCGTGCGTAACGGCATATATACGTTCGTTTGAACTACTATAAAGAAATCAACTGGTGGGAGAATGAATTTTTGCGAATGATCGACGTTGAGAAAGAATCGTTTTCATCAACAGAACTATATAAAATAGTGGAAATTATCAAATCACAATTTTCCCTACTGATAACAGTACATGATGTACAATTTCTGCAATTGCAGACGTGAGTCTCTGATCGACCCGACGAGAAGAATGAAATTTTGTGATATTTTGATTGATTGAGAAACTGGTTTCCTTCCAGTCGGGATCTACTTCGAGATGAAATTGTTGAATCGCTGGAAATTTTTTATAGTCCATATTTCTTGCCAAGAAATATCTCACATATCTCCTGTGATTTATAAAGCAAGTGTATTCAACTTGTCTCAGAATTCTGCTATTTTATATGTGTTCGTTTCCGAAGTGGAAACTTATGCGAGGTAAGCATTGATGATTCCCTTTTTCATTTTTCAAATCGAATATTTGCATTTTGCATTTTTGCTCTGATAACTATATAATACTGCCCATTCATATTTTCAATCAAAAACCTCTGATGGATCCATATTATGACAGAATAGTTCTGTATATCCAAAACTATGAAAACAAAAACAATTCACTTTGTATCATCATCCATGAAATAATGCGTCTGCTATGTTGTGGAAATTCACGGGAATACTGAAAATTTTTATATTTGAATTTCATGTGCATGCATATTAATCTGACACGGGTTATTATATGAAAACACCCAAACGTTCTATGGCGAATCCGGTTTAATATTTGTGCGATGAAAGATACTGTAAACTCTGCCTGAAATTTTGCTGAATCTCTTCTGAATGGTGCCATTCACCCATTAGCTGATTCACCGAATTTTTTGATGCCACGTCGATTTTCTACAAGAAGTGGTTTAACTTTGATTATCTTATGAGATGATGGAGCCTCTGCAGAGTTCAATAGAGAATAAAAACCCACTAGACCAGTCCAACTAATTGAAATCTATTGCTTCACTTCTCATGTACTATTACTCAGGAAAACGAGCACTGCTCTCAATTTTTCAATATATAGAAATCTCATTATAATAATTCAATGTATATGTGGAGAATCATTCATAATTTTTTCCCAGTATGATTTTCAGAGCTTGAGAGTTAAGCCATGTAATGCACAAAAGTGCATCTACTTCGAACCAAGGACTGATTAACATTTCATAATGTTCAATTTTGTACTTTTCCAATTTCAGATTTATCATTCATAGAAATTTTCACTCAATTTTCCAATATATAGGAATTTCATTATAATAATCCGATGTATATGTGGAGAATCATTCATAATTTTTCCCAGTATGATTTTCAGAACGCGAGAGTTCAGCCATGTAATGCACAAAAGTGCATCTACTTCGAACCAAGGACTGGTTAACATTTCATAATGTTCAATTTTGTACTTTTCCAATTTCAAATTTATCATTCATGGAAATTTCTTTGGAAAGACTTCTCATGTACTAGGTAGGTACAGGTGTTTCCAATCAATAATGTTTTATTCGGTAATGCTATCAAAGTCGTCAATGAGTGAAAACGAACTTTCTTAGTATTTGCTTTGAATCGATAAATATATTCAATTGAACTGGGTTGTCTGTTATTGATTTTGGAATTAGTCGTTTTTGAAATTCATCAGTGGAGTTTCCTCATGTTCCATCTTATGTATCACCCACAAGAACAATAAAAATATATAAAAAAAGTGAAAAAATGTTAAAACGATGTTTTAGGTTGGGTGTTGCCACGATTTCGCACTTCCAGCATCCGCAACAGTGATGACAGCCATTAAGTTTTCAATACAGTGTTATGCAATAACCAACCCACTGTTTTATGAAACAATTCCACAGTTTTCGAATACTTTCTTGAATGATAAAATCATTTAAATGGAGAGAAGTTGTAGAAACGAACCTGAACAAAAAAATATTAGGTTTATGCTTCATGAAAGGGAACGGTACAACTTAATTTGAAGATGCATTTATAGATAGACACACTTATTTGACTAATGTAAAGAACGACTCCACACAGTTTCACAACAGAAATAATAAAACAGAAATTACAACAAAAAGATGTAAGTAGAATGTGACTACATTAATATTTCATTATTCGAATATATTCTTCTGTACTATAAAAACATTGATTCATGATGTATTTTGTTGTACCAAATGAACGAACGCATTTTTGAATTCAACTTGATATATAATTCAGAATTAATTGAGTTTGTTATGGATTTATTTGACCGTGAACGCTATTTGATCTGCATATCTAGTTTCAAAGTTATGAATTCCGTACATAATTCTGTTTATTTTATTGAATTTCACGTGAGGTTTTGAAAATATATTTATACATGGAAGCAAAATTATTCTCAATTCGATGAATAGCTCTCGACAAATCTCTCTGGAATCTCTATTCATGCTCATCAAGTTTGATTCAGATCACCAATGTTCAGAAAAAAAAAGGATTTGAATAGTACATGTATTTTTTCATCACCTACAAAGATATCAATTTTATTTATTTTATTTTAGATACATTGTATATACGAATGGAAAATCATCAAGATATCACCGTTTATTTAAAAAATATCTAGGAATGAATCAAAATTATTCATAACGCCTTTGTCCTTTCCTCGAGTTTGAGACGGAACCTATTGGCTGCTGTACCTCCTGGTCATATGGAAGGTGACATAGAATCACCCAAATTTTCAATGTGAATAGTTACTCCGAAAGCGGAATAATACTGAGGTTATTCGAATTTCATTTTGTCACAAACAGCATTCCAAGCAAAACTATCCATCGCTTTCAGTTTCATTTTGGTGGATTATTTCAGGCTGCGAATAATAGCAGATGATTTTTGTCCATTTTTTCCTGAGTTCAACGTTTTGATTACGTTCGGTTTTGATGATCTTGCTCTGTCTCTCGCTTGGGAAAGCAGTTAATGAAATGGTACGGGTTATTGAATTGCTTGTTTTATCGGAGCCTGATTTTCGTTTTTTTGCCTCTGGCTTGGTATAATTCCCAATTTCGAATTCCCCACTTTGTTGGAGAGATGGCTGTTCTTTTTCATCTGGGGTTATTGTTTTCTGTGGTACATTAACTACTGTGGGAAATGTAAGAGTTACCTTCAAAAATTCCGACAGTTGTGACTCTGATAGAGTTTTTTTTAAAATTTTGTTAATGAAGGAAATGTGATCCATGAGTATATATTTTTTATCTCTGAGAGATATGATATAGTTATATTTTTGTTTGATCAGTTCTTTCAATTCACCGTAGTCAGCAGTCATTTCAATGGCACTTGTGAACGAACTATTGTCTTGATCATATTTTCCGTCTATCGATGGCATTTTTAAAATTATTCGTTGAAAATCAATTATACATAGCATAATTGTCTCAAACTTGTTTTCAAACAAATATTTGGTACCGTACCACCCATAGCCCTCTCACTGGAATCACTTAAATTTCTGATGATTTTTGTAATGGTATTGACAATCTGACAAACTTATCACATTGATGACTTTATAGATTAGTGTGGATATGAAGTGATATTATTAACTAGCACATTCAATGCCGCTCAAATTCTGATTGAAGAAGCTGTCGATTAGGAAAACACTCGTCGCGGTTTTGTGAACCTCATTTTGTAGGATACATCAAAGAAAACTGTGAAAGTATTATTCAATGTGAATTTTCATCAAGTATCGACCAATTCTAATGGATTTTTAAATTCGAATTGACTATATTTACCCATTTCCATACAGCTAGTTTACACGTGGAAATGGTAAAATAGCCCAAACTATAAAATCATGACCCAATACACTTACCGAGTGCCGTTAACACTTTGCCAGGATCCTTCCGTTAGAGTGGAGTTATCAGGATATGGCGGTAGCTGATTTTCCGGAATTGCCTGGAAAAAGTGACCGTTCATTAAGTCATTATCGATACCACAATATTATGAATGACTTTATTTTTGAAAACATGCAAATGGTTCGATTGGAGTACTTGAATTTTTGGAATTAGCTGGAGAATGAAGATCGTTGAATTTGTTGAAACTACTGTTTGAAGGTCATTATTTTGTGGAGGATCAATAATTGTTGCGTAGTTTTCTGGGTTTGTAACCTATCATAATCTGAAAAAATAAGACTAAATATTGGAACCTATACAATATTAATTGTAATTTTTTCAGATTGTGGTAGGTTACAAACCCAGAACACAATGGAACCAACGTTGAAACTGTTCTCAGTAGTAAAAGCCTAAGGGCACTTGAACAATGACATAACAAAGAATGTTTTCAAGGTTGCTGGAGTATGGGAAATATTCCTTTCGGGTATTGATCCATGTGAAAATATTGAACTGTTCGACGTTCCATGCTGTAGTCATGCTCAAGAATTCGAACAGGTATCTCTACGAAAACCCCAGTCTTCTTAACCAACCCTCCTACGTACGTATTGACCAGCCAAACTACAATATCAACTTCAACAGCCCGTTTCGTTCTCGAATTACTGGCGTTAAAAATACTCCTGCCACAATTTGGTTGATAAAACTTATTGAAGGAGGACGAGGAGACGGAGGAGGGGAAAGTGGGGGAAGAGGGCTGATAAATAAGATTGCTGTATTGATAGAGATATGATATGATTTCTTGATAATGACTCCAGCGTGGGAGTCGAAACATCGAGCAGATCAATATTTTGCACACGTAATAATTCCCGGAAGGACTATTTTCTACAATTACACTAAAATTCCTGAAAGTGAATTGCGTGGTAATTGGTTGACAAATAGCCACATGCTTAAAAAAATTGTAACGAGATAACAACTATTCATCTGTTCTTGAAACATCCAAGAACGGGTTTTTTGTATAACATATGGTGAACTGCCAATATCCATAGTGAAAGTAAGGGAGGATGTCAAACATACCACCAAAACAAATTAACAGAAGACATATGCATGGTTGAATCCAAATAAGCTTACTCTAAATATTGATAAGACTAAATTTGTTGCCTTCACACCAACGGTCATTAGTCAACCACATAATTTGTCTCTGAAACTACATTCTATGAAATGTCACCAAAACTTATGTGAGTTGTACTATTAAAAAAGTGTCATCGATTAAATATTTAGGGGTAGTCCTAGATCAACACATACGATGGTCTGATCAAATCATGCATGTTAACAAACGCCTTAGAACACTTATACACAGCTTTTATTCTTTAAGAGACATTCTTTCCAAAAAAAACCCCATAATGCTCTACAATTCTCTAGCCGAATCAATACTGTCTCATTGTATCACAATATGGGGTGGAGCCTTCAACAACAGGCTGAATATTGTACAAAAAACACAAAACACACTACTGAAAATCCTCCTGAAAAAATAAAAATAAACGTTTTTCTACCGATAAGCTATATCAGGAAACAACATTAACATCCAACTAGATCTCAGGAATAATATAGTACGAGTTCGTTGTATTGAATCAGATAAGCTGATTTTTACCTGAATGAAATTTTCAGTCGTAAGAGCGTGAGAAGGCACTAAATTCAACGAATGAATGCTAATCCCAACTTGTTTGGGAAAAATGTTTTTTTTTAATATGCAGATTCACTCGAAAGGGTAGCCCTGTAATGTTCAGAGAACACCGCGTGAATCAAGGGACAGGAGATGCGAGAACATTCATTTTGAATTTTTCAAGTCTCTCGTCAAGGAGTTCCAGAGCTCAGCTGTTCTATTGAAAAAGATCCCTGAGCAAGAGAGGTTCGACATCTCCAAGTTCACAACAAAGGGGTGCGAAATGTAATCAATTCACCAGTTCATTTCATTAATTTTTTGTTTTGCTGAGATTCATTCCTCTGTAGATTCTTTTTCATATTGTTTCCAGTTTCATTACATTCCAGTTTTTTCGATCACATAAGATTTCACTTCTTATCAATGTTTTTCGTTTGATTTCTTCTCATTTCCATTCCTGCTACGAGTTATTTGAATTTTTTTTGGTTTTCAATAAACCATCCTAATTTTCTCGTGTAGTTTTTTTTTCAGATTTCGATTCAATGAGTCTCTAACAGGTTTTTAAAAATGACACTATAAGGTAAAATACGATTAAATTTCCACAAAATGTTTCGATACACTGTATCTTTTTCAAGCATATGTACTTAGTATATACAGTAAATTCTTTGTTCAAAAATCCTTTGAATACATTTCTTATCCATAAAGAAAGTTACTGTCTACGATAACTACCCCTGATTGCTAGAACCATTCTATCGTCCATAGAGGATGATTACCATACTACTAAAGTAGTGCCATACTGGCACAGTGAGTAATAACGTATATGCTCAGCAATCTCTGGGTAGTATACTAGAATGAAGAAGCACCTATTTTATGTGTTCACTGAGTTGAAATTTATTCCTATGAGGTGTTTTTTCTTTCGTCATGGTTTACACTACCAGTGAGCAAATGGAAAAGTATCTGAGTTTGTGCCAAGATGGATTGGATAAGCTGTACATCCACAGAAGTTTCAAATCATAGCTACTACTTAACTGATTGAATGAGTTTAACAAAGGAGAACTGTTAAGGTCCAATTGATCATTATTTTTGATAATCCTTCCCAACGAGTTATCCTGTTCTGTATGCTACTGTTTAATTTTGTTCATGTATGATTTATTGTTATTTTGTAATTAGAACCTGCATCAAACGATTTAAGGGTAATAAACAAAACTAATTCAAACTTTTTCAGTGCTTGTGAAGAAAATTGTTATACAAATTTTATGTACCCTCTCTCAGGGGCTGTATCTTGACAGGGGATGCTCCAATGGGTTTTCTTCATATAAAAGATCCTATCTTCTTTTCGATGAGGAATCACCCCCTCAAATGTTTTACACTTATTCAGTATCGTCATTGGCGCCTGCTGAGAGGCTTAACTCTCCTCACTGTCGGTTCGCACGCGGGTTCGATTCCCAATCACGGCAGAATGTTTTCTGCTTAAATGGGGATGCTCCAATGGGTTTTCTTCATATAAAAGATCTTATCTTCTTTTCGATGAGGAATCACCCCCTTAAATGTTTTACACTTATTCAGTATCGTCATTGGCGCCTGCTGAGAGGCTTAACTCTCCTCACTGTCGGTTCGCACGCGGGTTCAATTCCCAATCACGGCAGAATGTTTTCTGCTTAAATGTAATTGACAATGTTCCTTGAATGAAAGTCCAAATAAAGAGCTCGAAATGGTTTATTTCTTTTTGTTCAAATAATTGAGAAATATAAATAATGTAAGTCCGAACCAACACCACTCATAATTTTTTGCTGGCGGAAATTATGTGATAGGTAATTATTGGTTGCCTGAATACCAAACCTGGTAGACGAGGCCTGTTGATCGAATACACTAACAGCAATGTAGATTTTCCTGGGTTTCACTTCAAATGCACAATCGAGAAATCAGTAAGACGCCCCAGAGCGCAACAGCATCAAAGAACATTAGTCGTCCACTGTCCGTATACTATAAGTAATTATTTTTTGTGTAGGCCTGAAAACTGACAGTTCTCACATTCGATTTTATCGACCTAGATCAATCACATTGAAATCCTCGTTGCTCCTGGGACGCGTCGGATAACTTGTATATTTTTATGTTTATGGCATGAGCGCTGTTCTCGGAAACAAAGCATTCATGTTTTTACATTTTTGCAGTCATCTCAACCGGAAACGTAATCGAGCCATTCATTTCCGTAATGCGAATGACATGACATAAAGGATCTCATTTCTCATAATCTCACGGAATGCAGCTTGTGCCGAACGTGACAGGACGTCGTTGAGCTAAGGAAAACCGGGGTCGAACGGGTTTGATTCCGGTCAATTTATCAAAAGAAGGTCGTGACATCGAAGATAGGAATCTGGATTCATTTTCAGGTCCATTAAGCGATGTCACTTATTACAAAGGTTGGTGATGTTGACATATTGTCCGACCGAACATTGGTCCATTTTACTGTGGTGTGGAGGTTAGGGTCGATAACTCATATGCTGATGAATGATAAACTCTTTGTTCACACTCAGAGAAAAATTGAAAATTCATGAAATGCAAATGTTTCGTGATGAAACTGAAACATACAGTTAAAGGGACCTACATTAAGTCAATATTCAACGAATCATAATATCATCTTCAAGATTCATTAAAAATGTTGTGAAAGTTTCCGTATTAATTAGGAAATTACGCAGTATTTGGTAACCTTCCTGATCGTTGATTGTATAATCGATTAGGTATCTTGATGAAAACATAGACATTATAACTAAGATGTCTAGAAGGATGGTGCTGGGACTGATGCGATATTGTTTAGAATTTTATGGCGACACTTTTCTGTCATTAGTGTCATTTTTACGTATCGTGGTGTGTTTCTCAATTTCATCGCTAGTTGACGCTAATTGGAAGTGCATAGTCAACCGATCGATTGACAAACTTTATTCTTTGATTCGAGCAGTCAACAGAATGAGCAAAATCTAATGTCATACTCATAAAAAACAAAATCGAATGAAAGGAACACAATTATAGGGAATTTGGCCAGTATTCT
This sequence comes from Zygogramma bicolorata, assembly GCA_032362365.1. Lineage (NCBI taxonomy): Eukaryota > Metazoa > Arthropoda > Insecta > Coleoptera > Chrysomelidae > Zygogramma > Zygogramma bicolorata. The sequence goes on along the minus strand of JAVJAQ010005530.1, from coordinate 736,805 downwards.
AAATAAATAATATAGGTTGTTGATCAGTCAGCGTCCAAAAGTAAAAGTATAGCCAGCTGTCAGGTAGGTCGTTTATACATTTCCTAGGAAATTTGTAACTTTTTTTCCTTGCAAACGCCATCTGAACTGATTTGATGTCGAAAAGCCATGATGCTTATTATCATAGTAGGCATGTGTCGCCAAGTATACCCCAAACATGCCCAGGTATAACTCAGTACACCATCCTTCTAGACATCTTAATTATAACTAATGGACTGGCCTTTATGACAGTTCTCCATATAACACGATGCGGAATACAATAGAGAGAGGAAGGATATGCTCATTGAAGTGATATTGTGAAGGACAGAATGATAATTCTATAGTTGAATTAGGTACTCTATTCTTCTTAACATACATTGAGGAAGGAATTCGCATAGAGGTTATACTTGAAGTATTCTGTTCTGCTCACTCAGCAGTCCTCTCTCTTTTAGGGCCAGTTCATAAGGTCTATGGATGAAAATGAATTTCAAACAGAAATGATTCTGAATAGTAACCATTGAATTTTCACGGTTCTGACCTGGTTTTCATAGTTTTCTTAAGTTAGCAGACCGACACGAAAGCTTATCTTTGACCATTCGTTTTGGAACTGCTACAGTGGAGCAGTGCATGAATTCCAAAATAGCTCAGAAAATGAAGCTGCAAAAATGGTGAAACCCCGCAATTTTTTCGTCCAGCACCGATTTGTTCAAAAATTTGGTATTAGGCTAAGTACACCCTCTAGTTCATTTTCTATATTGTGCCGTTGTACGCTTTTTGTTTTTTAGGGGTGAAAACTACCCCTAATTGTGTGTGTTTTAAGCATAGCTCCTTAATTTTTGGTGATAGAAAATTTTTATCAGGCCGATTTTGTACTGCTTTCCAAGAGCTATGTGAATAGAATTACTTGAGATCCCTTAATTTTTAAATGGAGAGAGTTTAAAGCATTCGTCTAAGGTGATATTCGATCGTAAATGTAGGTGTTAAACGGCTATATCTCGCCGAATATTTACTTTACAAAAAATCTACAAACAGGGAAATTTTTTTCATTAAAGAAGCTACAAGTTAGTACTGTATCGTTTTTTTTCGTATCTTTAGTTTTTTGAGAAATATTTATAAAAATAGGGTTAAAAACACGAAATTGAAAAAAATCGTTTTCTCTTTGAACTCCAATTTTTCCAAAATCAGGCATTCAAAATTGATTCTTTGAAAGAGATTATATGAGTTTTCTTCGAAAAATGCAAATTTTTCCCGTTATTTTGCTTTAAATCTTCCAATTTATACTTTTGACGAAAAAAGCAAGCATTAATTTGCTGTATCTCAGTTCGTATATGTCGTAGGAAAATTATAAAGAGAGCATTGTTTTTGTTTTTTCAAAGGCTACAATTTGCCTCTCCACACTTTTTTCGATGAAAACCATTCAAAAAAATCGATTTTTCCGTCAAAAACTGTTACTTTCAACTTTGAATAACTCAAAAAATATTACTTTTACGAAAAAAATGTATGATGCATTTTTTTCTTAGAATCACTTTTTCCGTCGATTCCTACAGTTGAAATGTAATGAAAAATTCCACCCCTGTGATAGGGTGGCAACCACCCCCAAGGCTCTAGCGTACAGCGTCATGATATAGAAAATGATCCTTGAGCTATTCCCTTTCCCTTCTGTGAAAATTTCAGATGAATCCATTGTGGACGAAAAATTGCTAGCCAAAATGCTCCATTTCCTGAACTAAAAATCGATTAATGCGGTCGAAGGCTGCAAAATGGAAATTTCTGGAATTGTCAACAACATGATTTTTTGAGAACCAAATTCTCTCAAAATATGGAAATAATCAGTATCTTTCGAAATAAAAGTATAATAATAATTATATTTTTTGGATTGTTTCCTTTCATTCTTGTATGTACCCTGAAGGAAAATTCTATAAACTCGATATTTGATATCCTTAAGTACGTTGATAAGAATTTTTTTTATTGGGAGTAATTTTGAACTATTCTACAAATAGGATCAATTACACGCTTATCGAATATTTAGATCGAATCTATGAGAATTTCTCTCAACAGAATTTTTATAATCCTCGCGAGGATTTTCAATTTTTTCAGCAGAATGTTTCCTTATCTATAAAACTACAACATTTCATTCCCCTCGTTCTTCAATAACTTTATTGTTTTTCGGTAATTTGATTTATATTATTTTTTTCTTCGATATAACCCCTTTTCGATAATATGTTCATTGATTTTTTTTTTCAAAATTTTTTCCGATAGATATATTATAAGTTAGATATTATTTACTTCTCGATATTTTTTCCTTCGATATCATGTTTTTCGAAATTTTTTCACTGACCCGATCAGGTTTGGAGCTTGTATACTAGCCGGCGAAGGCAAAATCAGTAAAATGAAGAAGTAGGGTAGTACACATTCGACTAGGTTACAGTCATATATATGCCTGTGTATCCTACTCGATATTATCAGCAATTATATCCTATAGGACTACACGAACCCCTGTTAGAGTTTCCAGGTGACAGCGAACCCCTTAATAATTAATTAAATCTCTCTTTTCCCTAGAGGAAATAATGAAATCGACTGTTGAACAACTTAATGCATATCGCATTGCTATCTGCCACTTCAAAGGTTATGAAAAAAACGCCCCCCTAGGAGAACCGACGTCCTGATGCTAGGATATAGCATCTGTCACCATGAATGTTGGTATTCTGTTTGGTTCAATTATAGCATTGTTTATAGAGATATAATACCATTAGAAGAGGTTAGGAAAAGATGGCTCAGTTCGTTTCCATGTTTTCTTAAGGTTTTTTTTACGGACGTCGTAGCTTGGGTCGCAGATTTCTCAAAAGAAACCCCTTTTAAATTTCCCAGATGAAGCGAGCCCAACTAATTGAATCCACCTTTCCCCCCCCCCCAAAAATTACAAAATTGACTGTTGGAAAACAAAAGGTTTCTATTTTAACAGAAAGTAGCAGATGCTGGGTAATCGCACGTTAAAAGGTAAGGCCTCGTTGATCCATTGCTCGCACAAGTTTCGACTTCTGAGGGTTGACGTTTGTCAGCTGGTTAACGAAAACGAACAATTTCAAAACATAATTTTTTTTTCAGAAGTATCACAAGAAATATCCTTCCAATACTGATGTGATGGGTGTGCTTGTGGAGTCAATTTCAGGAGTACAGTCATCAATCCACTATAACGTAAATCTTGTCGCGAACTCTCTGCCTTCGTACAGCGAACCCCTAGGCTTTCGCTTATTCCACTTTGAGAAACCTTGCTATAGGAGAACCTACAAAAATTTCCTTATTCTTGTTCAAAATATAAGGAAGTGTAGAAGGGCCAAGTTTCTCAAGATTCCTACTCGAATCTCGAAATTAGTCTTTTTGACGTAATTTTATAACTTAGGCATTCTGTTGGAGAAGAGGCTCCGAGAGAAATGGAGGTTCGACTGACTGATCCTCAGGCTCATTATAAACTTAAAATTGAAGTTGTCAGTCAAAACGTAAGGAAACTTTCGAATACAATTTTCTTGGTTTCCATGCGGTTGAAATAGAAAATGCGCTACCGTAAACATAAGAGCACTTCGGCATCTAAGTTAAATAATTAGTCGACCCTTGCCCGCAGGAGGCTCTGCCTTCTGGGTGCACCCGTTATAGTGTTTGACAAGGGAAGATATAAACATTAATGAAAAATGCATTGATCGACTGTTGTTTGTGTTATTTGCTTTCATTTCAGTTTCTTATTTTGACCCAATGAGTTTTTCAGAGGATGATAGTTAAATAGTTCAGAAGAGTCGAAATACTCTTTTCCGTCAGTGAATGCAACACGTTTGGATATAGCTAGCACGGCGTCTGCCACGAAATCTCTCCTGGGTAATAACAGGCTGGATATTGAATAACATATTTGCAAGGATTTTCAAAGGAGACACACTCATGAGGGCTTCCTGCGATTGAACAACAGTTACAGCTAGACACAGAATGAAAGGACAATATTATTCACAACAATAACCTTTTGATTGATTTTATAGGGGAAAGAGCCAAAAAAACTTTCGGCGAACTGAGTATTAGTGATAATACCATAAAATCCAAAGAACTAGGCTCGGTCAGTACACTTGTTCTCACTGGACTGAGAAATAGTGGGTATTCCTCTTACATGAACAGTTTTATCCAGTGCTTGTCAGACACAAACTATTTGCTAGAGAACCTGGAAAATGATACATGTTTGAAGGATTTACATATCGATATCTTCAGTATCGAGGCAACTTGAATCCTTTCAGTTGCAATTGTGATCAAAGAATTATGACCAGATGTTTATCGAATAATGTTTTTGATACTGCATGCTAAAAAAATGAAACTCAAAGACTTTCAGCTCGTTTCAGCAGTTGCGCACAACGGTGTGCTCAGGAAGTTTTGGAATTTTTTTGGAAAGGATTCACGAAAATTTTAATTGGATTGATAATGAACCAAAACAATTGACAAATCATATCAATGAAAAGTAAAGTGGAAACCAAAAAGCCCTGGAGTCTTGGTCAAGATACCTGAAGATGGATAACTCCATTATAGTAGATCACTTCGTCAGCTAGCTGAAATCAATATTGAAATGCTCATGTTGTGTCATCTTTCAGAGATCTTTGATCCTTCTGGAGATATTTCTTTACCATCCTTGAAACAACCGACCAACTTCGATTAATACTGTTTGGATCTCTTCACACGAGAAGTATAAGAGGAGGATAAAAAACCAATGTGTTACAATTGTAGGAAGTGCACGAAATAGTTGTCATTTTATAAGTTGCCTTGAATGTTTGTGATACTTCCAAAACGATTTTCTTCAACCAAAAATTCAGGAAAGGAATTGATTAACATCGTAAAATTCCTGGTGAAAGGTCTAGACTCAAGTTGTTATGTGGTACTGATATTAGCTATTTGACCCTATAATCTCTTTGTGCTTTCCTATCACAGAGGAACTACATTCGATGGTCACTCCAACGCTATTTATCGGAACCCATATACAGGAACTTGGCACGAATACTGGGATTCCCAAGTATCACCAATTTCCACCCAACCTTTTTTAACAGGGCGTATGTTCTATTCCATGAGGTGGAAATCACTGATTCATTTCTTAAAGGATTTTCCACCAACAAAATATAAGGAATATTTTAATGGACCTGAAGACGAATAAGGCTTGCGAATCTGATGGAATCCCAGCAATTGTTCTGAAAGTAGGTGCCCCCGAATTGACACCAGTACTTTGCGAATTATTCAACCTTTCATGTAACCTGGGGTTTTTCCTGAGTCCTGGAGGAAAGCAAGAGATCAGCCAGTTACTAAAAAAGGGAAGAAAACTTACCTTGTAATTATAGACCAATTGCATTACTTTCTATCATTTCCAAAGTCATGGAAAAAGCAATTGAAATGAAGCTCATCAAATATATACAGAAATCAGAAATGATTAATGATCGACAATACGGATTTCGCTATCAAAGATCAACCAGTGAGAAATTCGGAGAAACGATTTCTGTTGCACTCGATATTTGAAAAGCGTTTGATCGAGTTTGGCATCGGGTCTCCTTTCTTATCTGCCGTCTTATGGTTTGCCTCCTCAGTTGTGTCCTTTGTGGAAGAGTTTCTTGTCTGATAGGTGGAATTTTATGCTACGAAAACCCAGGCGTGTCTTTTTTCAAGAGAAGCCCATCTGTCATCGTCTACTATTCAGATGTCAGGAGTGACTATTCCTACAAAATCAAGTATCTCGAATTACGATCAGTGATAATCTCTCATGGAAAAACCATGTGAGATCGATCGCTAAAAGTGCTTCCCAGAAACTTGGATTTCTATTTCGTGCGAAGGAATACTTCACTTCTCGTCAGCTTCTAACGATCTACAAGGCTCAGATACGACCTGTCATAGAATACATTTCTCATGTGTGGAGTTCGGCACCAAAATATTCATTGAGGCCTCTCGATTCTATTCAGAGAAAGGCAATTCGTCTTGTTGGTGATTCTTCGCTCACAGACTCGCTCTCTTTGTTGGAGTATCGTAGAGGGGTCAGAGACTTGTCTCTCTTTCATAGATACTTTCACGGTCGATGTTCTTGCGAATTGTTATCTTTCGTTCGACATTTGGCAATATCTAGACGGATGTCTCGACGAGTACAGAATTCTCACCCCTTTGTTGTGAATTTGAAAAGCTGTCGAACCTCTCTTGCTAAGGTTTTTTTTCAATAGAACAGCTGAGCTTTTGAATTCCTTGCCAAAATAGGTTTTTCCTGAGGCTTACAAACATCAGAAATCCAAAGTAAATGTTAATTCGTATCTCCTGTCCCTTGATTCACGCGGAGTTCTTTGAACATTACAGGGCTTTCCTTTCGTGTGAATGTACATATAAAAAAAATTGTGAATTCGAAGACGACTTTTTTATTACTTATCATTGAAAGTCGTAGAGCAAAAATAAATCATCTGACCTTGAAAGACAAAAACTGTCCATCAACTGCCACCAGATAGTATATCGCTTTTTACTCGTTCTTCTTGACTGATTCATTCTGTATTTTACATTATATGCACTTCATTGAAACAAATCATATGATATTGATATTTTGTAAGGTAGAGATGACAAAATAAAGATTTCAACGACAGTTGAAACTAAAGAGAAAAAACACTACAAAACATTGAATAAATTAACTTATTTACTGAAAATAAGTCATTCATTCAAGAATGTGCATTCCTTTGAAAAAATACAATTTTAGTGTCTGTGACATTAATTCATTTCTCCAGTACACCCTGTACCTATGAGTCTACTGAAGCAGCCCTTCTGTTATGAACAACAAATCTCATAACATTAGTATCTACAATCAAAGAGATGATCATATAGATGGCGCAATAAAAAAAATCATGCAGAAATATGTCATGCAAACGAAAATATCAAGGATAGAAAAATATGTCAATATGGGCCAAAGGAAAACAAACATGCCATGGAAGGAAAATGCTTCATGCTCGAAAGAGATATCCGTGAGAAAAAATCTCGACGGAGGAAAAGATACCTTAGAAGAGACCGGGGCTACGTTTTCCATCACAGGTAGGGCGACGGGAGGCCTGCCCCCTATCAAATACGCCCCCAGGCTGTCGTCGTTCATCATCGCCGCTCCCACCCTAATTGATATGTAGTCTTCCCCCTGAAAAAGTGAATTCAGTTTGAAATGAAGAGAAAAGATCGAAGTGGGTTCGCGCGAGGCGCAGATTCATCCGAGACTTCACAAGAAGTTAATAACGTTTCGAGATCAATTACGATTCAATTTCGTTCGTTTCATCCGTATCTTGTTCCCCTTCACATTTATTATTGATTCAATAATAATTTGCGAGCAGCAGATATTGCAAAAAGACCTTTATTGGGACATATTTTTTCCTATAACAATAATATCGCTAGATTCATCATGTCAAGAATCGAACGATGAAAGCTAAGATCAGGTTGAAATTCAGATTTTTGTTTCTTCAGGTACATCATGCTGTGTTCGCAGTTCCACTAATGTGAATGCAATGATTTTCTCATTGGATAATTTCATCCTTCAAGGTTGCAATCTCGTCTGCAACTGGACAAAGAAGATTTTATTGTACTGATAGAAGATCGGGTCCGGATAATATTTTATACCAGTGGTTCCCAAAGTTGTCTGGACTACGACACGTCTAAGACAAGTTACAAAACTCGGGATCTACCTCTAGGAAATTCAACCGTTATCAATATGAATACAGAGATTTTTCAAATAGAAAACAGTATGAATACAGTTTTTAATACTCATCACTACATCAAAAAGTTATTTCTTTGGGAGGGATGAAATTGTTTCCTTCCTTTTCCCATTACAGATTCGACAACTATTTCAACTCAAATTACTTGTAATCTCAGTGATTTTAATATGTATAATTTATTTCTGTATTCGCAGGGCCCACTTATAATTCACTCGCCAAGGCCGTACCCAGAAAAAGTTTTCGGGGGGGGGGAGGTGTGGCACCAGGCGGGGCGACCCTCCCAAAAGAACGTTAAAACTAGTTATCAAATATCCCACTTTCACGCCATTTCAAGCTTCATTAACAAAAGTTAGGAGACACTAAATAAATAAACAAAATAATTTTCCCTGTTAATTTGGTGTCTAGGAACTAAATAATAGATTGACAATGCAAATAGACTCAACACTGTTTAGTACAATGCAGAACAAAATTACGTATGTAGACAATAACAGTTACATTACAAAACGAAATCCATTCTTCTGTTCTTATTTCTTGCGAATCCATCGACCACTTTTTCTGTTGAAATTTTATGGCTTTTATGAACCGACATGAGAGTCAGTCCGCTTAGTCTGTCTTGTCCACACGGATTTCTCAAGTACGTCTTCAATCGCTTGAGAGTGGAGAAGGTCCTCTCAGCAGTTGCAGTGGTCACTGGCAAAGAAGTAAATATTTTCAGGAGGGTGAATATGTTAGGAAAAAGTTCTCTATTTATATTGGCCTAATGCCTCAATGGCACAAGGAGGCTTGTCGAGTTACATTTGTTTTTCCCAAAACAATTTCTACAGTGAGTACTCCCTAGGTACTAGTTCTAGATCAACCATCTTTTCATAAAGTTTCAAAGATTCAACGTCTATTTTCTCGTTCGTTGATCGTTCGTTTAGTTTCGGAGTAAGCCCCCAGTACTATACTGCCAACATATAAAAACGAATTTTTTTCCGAAAGTAGTCAGTGACTTGTGAAAGCGAATGGCGGTCTTTCTTTCTTGCTGCGACCTATCGTGATAGCGCCTTACTACATGCTTTACGGCAACTTACGTAATGAAACGCTTCGGTCTACGCCGTTAGCGGCGGATCACGTCCATCTACGAATTCCACGTAGGTGAATGGGTTAGTAAAATTATAATGATTTGACAAATTATTTACGTACATTTTCAACCAGAAATTGGTTTGAGCTCTTCCTTATTAACCTATGAAGAAGGAAAAGAACAATTATAACTTGAGTAATGCGTTTGAAAAATCTTTTTTTTTGGAAAATTTCGGGGGGGGGGTCAACCCCTCTGAACCCCCCCCTGGGTACGGCCTTGTCACTCGCGACCCACCAGTGATTCGCGACCCATAGATTGGGAAACCTTGCATTTTACAGTTCGGCGGATGTTTTTTTTCTGCATCATCAATACACGACTCTTAGTTCATCAAAAAAAGGACATTCCACCATTGCTGTAAATATATAATGGTGTTTGCAGAGTTTCTGCAGGGTGAAGTCCTTTATATTACGAAAACATTTATTCCCATGATTATTGTTCTGCTGGCATTCCAGACTTCGATGTTGATACAATTATGAAGATGTTTTTGTGTTAATTAATTAATTTCTGGACTTCTTGGGATCGATTGTCCCAATTATATCTCGCGTTTTATAACTATGCCTTGTATAAGTTGGTAAGTGGAAATGGTTTTTCAATTCACGATTGTTCCAGATTGTGCTCAAATTTACCCTACTTTGAGGTTGGAAAGTGACCATTTCTTCACTCAGAAGAAGACGAAGTTCGCAAAATACTTTGCCAGCCTTTTGTCTCTTTCACGACTTCGTCTTCTTATTCTATTCGAAACGTCATTATGCCCACAGGAATTCATGAAGTGATTAGATCTTCGCTAGCGTGTGTACACACGAACGCAGTTACGCAAAAAATCCCAGAACACATATCGGAACCAAACGTACAGAAGAGAAAGTTACTCGGTTGCTTCCCCAAAGAACACAAAAATCTTCAATCACCAAACAGACTAGTTTCCAAAAATGGCACGTTTCATTAGCCATTTTATCAAGTACAGGATTCAGCGCTATCACCCCTCAAGGCCAGTCCATTGTCGAAAATTTAGTTAATATTTCAGTAAGTAAGCATTATGAAATTTGTTTTTGTGCAATACCTACTTGAAACAAAATATGTATTGAAATCAATCTTGCAAATATTCATTTCCAGTTTACCTAAAGCAAATATTTTGAATGATCGTGAATAAGATGGTGTACAAGGGCTCTGGGGTCGAAAGTTTAATTTAAATTTTCAATTACTTCCCGCCCTCAAATATAATATTCTGGCACGTTAAAAATGAACTGAAACAGGGGGTCTATTCTTGACCCTTCGCAAAATGAATTCATGTTTGTATTTGCACATACCAATGTCCAGTCATAGCTTCCTCTGTACAGTTGAAATATTAGAATGTGACCATAAATGCGAATGCTGCGTTTGCGAATGGTCAAGAATAGCACCCCAGGAATTATTTATACAAGTAGCATGCATGTTTTTCACAACTTTTGACAATCCATACAAAATGAAACGCAATCCGATTACGGCCCATCTTTGTCAGGGGGACATCACTAAACAACAGATAAGACAACGTCTACCTCGATACATTCTTGATTGTAATATTCCCATAGTACTAATTTACGTGAATTATGATATTTTATACCAAACGCCAATAACTTCTATCGAAGTCCTTCGGCAAGTAGGCTCGCTACTAACTCCCTACGCCATACTCCAGGAGCAGCATGGTTATTAGAGGACCCGTCAACCATGAAACGTGGCATAGTCTTCCCCAACACGACAGGGAAAAAGTCTCAAAAAAAAATCACTGCCCCGTCGGAGAATCGAACCCACGACCCACCGTCAGTCAGACGCGAAACCATAGCGCCAACTCCCTCAACCAGGTATCGCCAAACTCCGACCAACTGACTTCCAAGCTATAGGATTCCATGAGAAAATATGTGAGTTCGAATTAAAAAATTATATATTCAGAAGAAGATGTTAGATGATGCTTCATCATCATGAATTAATGGAATAACATCAAAATAAGGTGATGGCTCTAAAGGGAAGACAAAATCAAAATAAGAGGTTTTCACGACAGTTTCTGAGTATTATTTTATTATTGGTTTAAAAAAAACACTATTATTGAGATAGTTACGTATTTTTGAAATCCCAAATTATGAAATGGACACTTTCTTTTGAATGAATAAAATTTCCAAAAGAATGACAATATTTCATTTCATCGACTGTTTTTTTCTTGAAATGAAAAACGAAATTGGAATTACCTTAATCTTGAGATTTTTCAGTTTCAGTCGATAACGACCATTTCTTCTCAGAATAATACACCGATGGAAATAATATATTGAAATTAGAATGTAGTCCGTCGAAAAGGCTTCAGGATCAGAGCTCGATCTTTCCATCTTCCTTTTGGTATGAATGGTTTCTGATTACTTTGGAGGAATTATAGTATTTACAACATATTTCCATTAGCGGTAAATCAGTAAAGAGTGGCCACGACATTGAAATTTCATTTCAATGAAGAGATGTGGTTAATATACTTTCTCAAACGAGGCTAGAAAAGGCTCGAGAAAAGGGCTCTCTGTTGCGAAGCTACGGTTTGTGATGTCACCTCCTTTATTGGTGCTCGTATCTCATATATTTACGGTGTTCGCACAGTTCTGTTATGTTCACGAATTCCACCACAGGAGGATCTCAAGTATGATGATTTTAAATAAGTGGTGTTTTGTTCAAGGTCGTGCAAATACCTCAGTTTTCAAAGAAGTGGTATTTTGCGGTTAGGAGAGACATCTTTGTATAAATGGGTTTGTATACTAGATGCAGAGTGAATTGGATCACGAAATATTTTGCCAACTCCCTCTCCAATGTTCCTATATTTTTGAATAATTGCTCGAATGTAATGATCAACTCTCTTGAGTTGCAGCAAAGAAGTTCGTCGTGGAATTCAGCTTCAGGTGCTATGAATATACCACTCAGGAAGTTAATGAATTGAGTGAGCTATAGAAAATTCGTATATCAATATATATTCTCAATATACATTATTAATTTTGTGGAGAGAGGGAAGTTTGTGGGAACTGATTCTGGCACGCTCGTCTACAAATCTATATTATATATATAGATTCACATGGAAGGAAAGCCCTCTAACGTTCAAAAAACACCGCGTGATTCAAGAAACAGCAGATACGAATTAACATCAACTTTATATTTATGAATTTTGTAAGCCTCGGGACAATCCTCGCTCGGCAAAGACTTCCAAACTTCAACTACTCTATTGAAAACAGATCCCTGAGCAAAAGAGGTTTGACAGGTCTTCAAGCTCACAACAAAAGGGTGGGAATTCTCCACTCGTCGGGTCATCCGTGTTGATACTGCCAAAGGTGGAACGATTGACGACAATTCAGAGCACCGACCGCGGAAATATCTATAGAAGAGAGACCCTCCTATAAAAGAAGGTACATGAAATATCTGTTGATATGTAAAAATCATTCATAGACGTTCTAGTCATTCACAGAAAAGAAGAGAAAGTCTACATAAAATGATTATTTCTCAGCCTATAATGCCCGACGGGCGATGAACCACATAGAAGTCATTTTTCTTGCTCAATTTGTAAATCAAGCTATCGAGTCTTGAATCAAACAGATACTATTTATAGGGCATTTCCAGAGAGAAGTTTACAAAAAACAACACATCCATCGAGAGAACATTCCATTCTCAAATCCAAACAAGCTTGTTTCCCTGAAACTTATGAGGAAGACATTCTGCCAATTATTTTTTACATATTATATACATGAATACATGTCAATGGCAGATGTTCTCAAACGGCTGATCGCCATGCTATTGGATATCTATCAACTGAACTGTCAGCGGTGACTGGTGTGACATAACCTATATTATTTGGAAATGAATAAAATCTTTATAGATGAGATATTGAGCGATAGCGATTCGGATGAAAAAAGTCAGATAGCTCAAGCTCTAATGGGTGAAGTGAATGTGAATGTCAGTAAAATCGGAACGACGGAATTGAAAAATCCAAATTTGTCCAAAAGTCAACATTAATGCATTCAGTTCTCAACAATAACAATGAGAGCGGTAACACTGCAAATACAACACTTTCGACTGTCATTGCACTATGACATCACAACAATTTGGTTATGGTTTGAAAATATTTGCATTTTTTAGAAAACTAATTGTTTTTTCTGCTTGAAAATTTTGAAAACGAGTAAATAAGAGAGTGTGTGGTGTTTGATCAGAAAAAGGACGAATTTTGTGTGTTCAAACTCCAGAAATTTGATGTGGAAAATTGTAAAGTTTTACACCAAAAAGGCTCTGAATCTCCGAAAATATAAGAGACCGCCGTCAATTTCAATTAGATTTTGTGTAGAGGAAACCGAATTACGTAAGTTCCACAAAAAAAAAATCAAGAAGAAGGTGCTCATAGCGACCGAAGTATTACCAAATTCAGGAATATCCGAACATGCCTCTCTCACAGTTCATTTTTTTGTGGTTTTGTTATTATTCAAGTGACAGTGACATTACACTGTCAAGACGACATGACCGTTCCAGAAACGTCATCAAAATCCTTGCGTCGTATCCGTAGTAGTTCGACAGAGCGAAACTGATAAAATCGCAGCTTAATATGGTAGAGCTGTCCCAAGAAACGAAAGAAAGGCTGGAAATCGTGATCGATCTCATGCGAAGAGCTTTCCATGTCGGTTACATACCGTTCGTTTTGTATTGCGGATGGAAGTTGGGCCCGGACGGAGGATGCGGTCCTTTCCACATCACTCACCTCCTTTGGCATTACTGATATCCTGCCCCATTTTCGTCTCGATTTCAACGATTTTGTGTAGCGAAGTTGTTACCGTTTGTTGATGAATTGTATGCGTTCAGCAATAAAATGTTAGTACAGGTTAGTTCATTTTGTTATTCTAGAATTTTGATATGAATATTTATCAAGATGAACGTGTGTTATCTCTACTCGAAAAATTTTTGAAAGAATTTCTGGAAAAGATTTTTCCACACTATATTACCTAAGTACTGCGAGAAAGTCTTTTATTTATGATGAATTCATTTTTTTAGTAGTTTCTTGGGCTGTTGATCTACCACAAGAAATGAATGATAAGTGTAGAAAGGCAGACTTTAAATCTACCCCGAAGAGATATTGCGTTATCTGAAGAGAAGTTTCTTTTGAATGAAATACGTTCTATCAGTCATCAATTTTCGTACAACCCAAATTTGCTGTAGATTTTTTTTCTTATCTGAAGCAATATACATGATTCAGGGGGACGACGACCTAGCAAATCAAGTTGATTCAATTTTTGTTGAATTTCCTGAGTCCAATATTGACACTGCTGGAGATTCCTCAGGTAAAAGCCGTGGTGGTATGTTTCATAATCTCACTAGCCGGCGACTGCCTTCAGCAGCGGAATTCTTCTGGTAAGATTGCTGGACAATTCAGTAGTAACTGTATTTTCAACAAACAAGTGCGGGTGTATGTCTTTATGTTTCATATAACAGACGAGGCTGTGCAGGTACAAATCGCAAAAATGGGTTGTAGGTCTGCATATTTCATGTTTTTCACAATATTACATTTCAAAATATATCGTATCGATATAAATATGAATTTCCTCAATATTCGTGTTTTTTTCTGAAATATCCTTGAAATATAATATTTTATGATAGCCACTAATAGTTTTGCTAACGCCTAGTGATACCATATGGTACCGTGTTATTCTGAGTATTCTAGAACAATGATTATCCAAAATTGACCCGTTCCATTCCTGTTTTATATATGGTTTGCATAAATCACAAAAATAAAAAGAAAGTTTACACGAAAATAGTTCTGGGCGATAATGACATCAATGATATCAAAATAAGAGGTTTTCGAGTGTTGCTCAATATTATTTAATTATTTGGTTTGAAAAACCATTTATTATTAAAACAATTATTTTTTTTGAAATTTCTACCATTGTTTTTTTTTCCGAAATAATAAAACCGAGAATCGAATTATCTGAATCTTGAATCTTGAAATTTTTCAGTTTCAGTTAAAACTAACAATTTCTTCTCTCAGTAATACACTGATGGAAATGGAATAATTTATTCAAATTGGGACACAGAACTTCGAGAAGGCTGCATAATCTATGATTGATCGTTCCTTTTTCCTTTTGGTATAAACAGTTTCTGATTCCTTTCGCGCGAATTTGGTAACTATTTACGACATATTCTCATCACCGTTAATTCAGTAAAGAGTGACCTCTTCATTGATATGACATTCATGCAAAGGGCAAATTGTGATGATATACATTTTTCCAAACGAGGCTAGAAATAGGCGTCCTGCGGCGATGCTACGGTTTGTGTGTATCACCTCCTTTATTGGTGCTCATATGCCATAATATGTTCAGTTCTGTTATGTTCATGAATTCCACCATAGGAGGACCCGGAGTATGATGATTTTCAATGGGTGGTTGTGTATATACCCCAAAAAACAATTCATGCTAAGTATTCATCAGCGTTCTAAGTAAAATTGAATGTAAAAAGAAGTGGTATGTTGTCGCTAGGAGAGACATTAGGCACAGTAAAAACTTATACCACGAAATATTTCTAAAAATAACAACGTATATTTCCTTACAACATCGTGTTACTTACTGCACCCCTGGTCAGTGCTCCTCCCATTTCGCAACCTTTGAACACAGCAAAAGAAATACGTTCGCATCAAACTATTCGATTTTGACAGTAACAAACTATAGCCACTAAAATTCATACTTTCAACTTGAACATATTAAATGAGTATGGATGACCACAGCGCTCAAAGAAGGTGAACAGCTTGCTGTGAAATACCCGCGTGCAGTTTAATAAAGGTACTGAAGACACAGAGCGTTTTTTAATTCAAACGAATGCTGGGATTCTCATTTCAGTTTGTCTGAGGAAATGTTTTTTTTAATTCTGTTATATTTAGACATTAATGGCGAGGGTCATTTTTTTGTCGTTTTTGTTGTTTCAAACAGGAATCGTTTCATTTTTTAACATCTCTATTCCTTCAGCTATCAGAACAAAATCATGGCATAAAATTTTCTGACAAGAAACGAATCAGATTAGATTAGATTATCGGGGAGCTGGCCTATGGCCTGATTCACTGCGACCTTTTCAGATCTATTGTGATGCTCCTTGGCTGTTAGAGCTCTTTGTCTAGCTTGATCTCTCTGATGGGACTCCATAGCTTTGACACTGATTCCTTCCTATAGCTAGCAGCCTCTGGTTTCTCCTCCCCGCATCCTGCTTGTCTCAGCCTTGCTATTGTTTCGCATCCACAGAGCACATGCAGTGCGGTTTCTTCCTCTCCTTGACAGAACCTGCATTGGGTTTCTTCTGTCAGACCAATATTACTCATATGTTTTCTGAGCCGGCTATGCCCCGTTAGTAGACCCACCACTACCTTTACAACCTTACGTTGTGGTTCAACAGGTCTTCCGTGAATCTGGGGGCTGATTCCTTCATGAACTCCTTCGCCTGTCTCATTCAGGGAGCTCATTCCACCAATCTTTCGATTCGTTTTGCATCCATGAATTTATGGATATTTTTATGCTTGCTTTCGCTACCCCGCAGAAGGGTTCTGGGCCGATCATAGCCTTAGATGCGCCTTCACGGGCTAGAATCAGAGCAGTCGTATCATTTTCTCTTCAGATTCTGCTGACATTAGCTGATGTAGGAAGCTGAATGGTATTTTTTGCTCCGAGAACCGGCTGAAGTAACTGTTTTCAGGATGATAGGAACAGCTAGTGTTGGTGTGAGGGTGCATATCGTGAAAAAATCGTTGAATACTATTATTTCAGATGGATTTTTTACTGCTTACACGCATCAGGATATTTCCTGGGAAACGTTAGCAAATAGTGATCTCATGTTGGACCTTTAATAGCTGAAAATATAAAGAAGCTCACTGGGTAACCGAAATATTTTTTCTGCGACGAGTCGGCATTCTCATCTATATACGGGGTGTAACATAAGTACGTTAAAATATTCGAGTGACGTTTTCCTGAAACAATTTCAAGGAAAAAAGTCTATATGAACTTGTGTCCGAAAATGCTTCGTTTCGGAAATACAGGGCGTTGAAATTGAATTTTTTGTTCGCTTTTTGAAACTAACTCTTGCAAAAAATAAGTTTTTTGCGCGAAATTCGGTATCCGAGGTTTTTTGAAAATGAGAAATCATAATTTCGTATTAATTTTCATGTAACATATAGAGGGCGCTGCGTACGCTGTCAGTATTTATTTCAAATTGCCCTAACTTTTTTGACAGTAAACTTTTGGAACTTTTCATGGAAAGATCTAATTCCCACACCTCTTCCGAGTAAAAAAGGTACACCTCCTCAACAACGCTGGAGGTGATCGTTTTCGAGATATTTACAATTTTCTATATCGATGCATATTACTTTGCTCCTAGGGCGCTGAGTGAATTTGCAGAGAACATTACAAAAACTAAGTATGTGGTGGATCTCGTCAAAATAATCAACTTTTTCTCATAAAATGTTTAACGAAAAATGATTCGTTTACGAAATAATGATTGTTGAATTGGGGGATACCCACCATGTTCTGAAAAATTTCAACAATCTGTATTTCGAAGACGAATAGTTTTTCGTCAAAAAAAAGTTGTTTATTTTGACGAGATCCACCACATACTTAGTTTTTGTAATGTTCTCAGCAACTTCACTCGCCCTAGGTGGTAAGTAATATGCACCGATATAGAAAATTATAAATATTTCGAAAAAGATCACCTCCAGCGATGTTGAGTAGGTGTACCTTTTTGACTTGGAAAAGGTGTGGAAATTGGGTTTTTTCATGAAGGGTACCAAAGTTTACTGTCAAAAAAGTTAGGGCAATTTGAAATAAATAATGACAGCGTACACAGCACTCCCTGGATGTTACATGAAAATCAATACGAAATTATGATTTCCCACCTCAAAAAACCCCGGTTACCGAATTTCGTGCAAAAAACTTATTTTTTGCAGGAGTTATTTTCAAAAAGGAAACAAAAAAATTCAATTTCAACACCCTGTATCTCCGAAACGAAGCATTTTCGGACACAAGTTCATAAAGACTTTTTTTCTTGAAATTGACTCAGGAATACGTCACTTTAATATTTTAACGTACTTATTCACACCCTGTCGTATTTCCAGTGGTATTTATGTCAAGCCTTCCATAAAATCAATCGATGAATATTAATTGTCATCGAAGATGCATCGAATGTATACGCATGGAACGATGTTTGATTCGAGCGCTAAAACCGAAACCCTATCAATTGATGCCATATTGCAGCATTCGTAATCGTGTGGTGCGCTCAAATTACTCCTCTGTGTACATCAATCTCGCATACACTTGATCTACATAATTGCTCGATGTGTATGTGCCGACACAAAATTCATACGGTCTCGAAATTGCTTCGGACTCGCTCTGCATTGCAATAATAATTGGAGTTGATCAAGGATCTATGCGTAGTATTCGATTGATGTTTGTCAGATTTCGAAGTATGTGAATGTTGGCTATTATTTTCTAGGGGTGAAAATTACCCCTTATTGTCGCAACGTATAACTATATATCAATTCGGATAAAAATTGAAATATACTTCACGTGAAATGAATAAAGGTTCTTTGATTATGAAATTTTGAACAGTAATTTCTTGAAAGAAACTTTTGATTGTATTGGACATGTATTGCCAAATCTTGTTAATACATCTCTAGAAAAAAGTATATTTCTAGATCCGTTTAAGATCAGTACCATCATTCCAATTCCTGAAGTAAATAACGCAATTGATTCTTGTGATCAAGGACCAATCAATACTACTTGAAGAAGTCCTTGAAATAGCGGTCTATGAACAAATTGAAAATTATTTCAATATAAACAAATTCTTTCTTGGTGCTCAGTCTGGCTTCCGCAAAAATCATTCATGTGAAACTTCTCTTCAATATATCATATCAACCCTAGATTTGAATAAATATACTGTAGCTATCTTTTTGGATCCATGAAGAGCTTTCGAAACAATAGATCGGACGATTCTATTGGAGAAATTAAAATTTTATGGCATATCTGGCAATGTACTAAGTTGGTTTGAAAGTTATTTGAGTTATCGTTTTCAACAAACCAAAATGAACAATATCAAATCCGAAAGAATCATAAATGAAATGAGAGTCTCCAAAGGAAGTGTTTTGGGACTTTTATTTATCATATATTCAAATGACATACACTACACACACGGATCACATTGCTATCATGAAAATAAACAACTCACTTGATAAGATTAGGAAATACTTAGAAAGGAAGTGAATTGGAACTATCTTGGGTACATTATTGACAGCTCTCCGACATTTCATGTCTCAGTTATAAAGAAGAGGCTCTTTTTTCAAAGATGGTTTCTATTTTTAAGATTGTGAAAGGTTCTCAACCAGCTCACTTCAATGATTTTGTGATTTCAAACAGGGACATACATCATTATAACACAGGGGAAAATGACAATTTTCACATAACTAGAGCAAACACGACGGGATATATGATGAACTTATTTTTCACCTGTTTGAATGAATTCAATTAACAACCGACATATTTGCAGGAGATCAATACTCTTGTTGGTTTAAAAAAAAATTACCTCTTCCAGATGGACTGTGATGGTATTACTGTTTAGTATTCTATATAATATTAATTATTCAATAATATTGAAAGTCAGTGTGGTTTAATAAGGTTGTCTGTATTGTTAGTGATTATGTGGCTATTTTTTTGTATCTATTTCAAATAAGATAATTGAACTACAAATACATTTGAAAGAGTCCAACACTGTTGCTGGTCTCGAGAAAAGTCTATTGGATTTTCTTGATGATCTTTGATCTCATGGCTAGATAATATTTTTAATATTTTATCCTCCTTGTATTTTTTATGTTTGTGATGTACCTATATCAATGGTTACTATTTTATTAAAATTAAGTTCAGTAACGTAAGACTATCTGTATGTTTGATGATTTTGTGAATGCTTTTTTTTCTGTAAATTCTGATTTGGTTGAACGTGTAGGATGTATTACTGGTACGAAAATGAAGTGAATTGTGAATGGGTAACACTTGGTTTCGTGGGGGATGAATGTGAAAAATATTTTTTGTTGGTTTTGAGTTAAAAAAATATAAACCATCTCTTTCTTCTTATCAACTCGAGAAGGGAGTCACCATTGACGAATTCATTGATGAGTTTTCTTATACTGTTCACGTATCTCGATTTGGGAAATGATTCGAAAGGTGGTATATATAAGATATATTGTTTGAGAATGAAACAAATTCAATGGGTGCTTCAGAACCCTGAGAATTATAAACGAATGAAAATTTCGAAATATCGAATAGTAGAAACAATTGAATAAAATGTGCCTGAACAAAGAATGCAATGATCATGTAATGATGGTTATTGATACACGAGCATTAACCGGCATACGAAACGAGCAGAAGGTGAGTTATGTTTGTTGTATGTTAATAACCATTACATGGAAGTTGCATACGCTTCTTTTTCTACACTCAATAAATAATGAAGAACTACGAATATTATATTTAAATTTTCATTGTGGGTCCCACTGATCCGAAAGTGGTAGGGATATTTACATTCATTTCATTATTGCCAGTCTCAATAGAGTTAAATATTGTATAGGAAATTCTGATTTTATTGTGAAGCGAATTTTCAATGTCGCCTTCCACCACTGAATTGGATTTCCAATTGGTTAAAAATCTGTCATCGTGATGACATCTGTATCATAATAAACTCACTAAGATACAGATTTTTCATTACGAAACAGATTTTCAATCCGTTTTATGATGGACCTCATTATAAAATAGATTATGGGCATATAAGTGTCAGCTATTGATTACTATGCTCAGCTAGTATAATGAATTGAATTCGAATCTCAAATGGTCACTAAACGATGCTAATCATGAATTGATGTCATGCGGCTAGGGTGGAAGAACTCCCTCCTTGATTCATTTTTTATGAAAGATGGGTTCTACTTCCAGCCGAATTTGATTCGTTTATTATGTAGTTCACTCCGTTTTTCATTAAGTGGTACTTACGGTAATTGATATATTTCTTGTGAGCTAGTAACACTTGCGATATTTCTTCTTTTTCTACTGTGGGTAAATAGTCGCACTAAACGATACCAATCGTTAATTGGTGTGATGAGACTAGAGTGATGGAACTATGTTTCAATGCGAGGAATTTCCAACAAAGATCATTTCAGAGGATTTTACAAGCTTCTTGATGATTTTCCATGGGTTTTTCAGCATGCAACTGTTTTTCAGCTATTTAATGTTGAACGTTTATTTTTTTCTAGTAGATGAGAAAATGTCTACCTGGAACAGCCATAACTCAGTATTGAGTTCACAATAATAATAAAACATCCAATGTATGTGCATCTTCACAAGCTACAATATAAACATTTTGAGTTGTTCGGAACAAACCCTGAAAAAAAGTTTTTTTCATGAAATACAGACGTTTTAAGTCACAAATAATGCAAAAAATAATGGCTTCCCGAATTGAATTCAAGAAGCCAATATTTTCTGCCTGAATATCAAGTTGCTCTTTTCGAATTCACTGATTATTTTCCAAAGAAATTACCACAGCCAAAGAATATTCGAATTATTCCCAACTTCATACAAATTTATATATATTAGAAAAATTCGGAACCGAAAACCGTCATAGAACGGCCTATCACCTAAGCTGGGTTATTTGCTATAACGAGTGCTTTTTCTAGAGGTCGTGTACGTTTCTGTCCAATATATTCTATCCTGCTGGACAATACCCAAGAATAGATTCATTCGTTGTATCGTATTTGTTCATCCAGGATAATCCATGTCTAGGATTTTACTTCTCAATGTTTTCTACATGCGTCCTTCAGAAGTATATATTTTTATGGTTCTGGTTTTTATACACCTGAAGAGTAAGCACTGAAGATGACTGTTATAGTCGAAAGCGCTTTGCTATGATTCTATGAACCAAATCTGCATGAAAAACGAAAAAATTTCTTCAATGCTCGACAATTACCCTTGAAATTTTTCATTTGATTCAAGTTTACTGTGCTTCGTATATGAATTGAGCAAGTATAAAGGACCTCAATGTCATCCGGCGCCCTTTGTACTACATAGAAAGGTAAGCCGCTGTTTCAGATTTTTCATGTAAATTTAATGAATACATTTCAAGAGAGACTGTTCACTGATTTCCTTAACCTACCTCTTTTATAGACATTTTGAATACTTCTCATTTGATTGAGGGAATGAGGCTAATAGCAACTTACTCAATATTTCATCATTTATTCATCTTGGAAAATGTCAACCAACTCGAAATGGTGAATACTGGTAAAAAAGTTGTGGCTATAATCTGGGTAAGAGTTCCCAGAGACGTTGTCATGATTGGACAATGGAAGTGAACTGCGACTAATAAGATTGAATAGATATGTTCTTTGAGGGCTATTACATGTTTCGTAAATTCAAATTACCCTCAACATCGAACCAGAGAGGTTGACGAGTAACTGCTGGACTAATTAGTATTGATCATTACATTACACACCGAATTGAAGTTTACTAATAGTAAATTGATGTTAGCGGTGCATTCAATTACTGCAAATAATGATCACAATTTATTAGAATGTCAGAATGGATCTATTAGGGTGTTTAGTATATTCACGAAGTTAGTGATAGTTTACAACTTTGGGGAAACAATTTAATTTTTAATGGAATACTCCGTGAACAAAATTTACTGGAAGAGAATTCACTGTTATAGGTTATACCCACTGCAATAATCAAGTTTCATCCTTCCTCCCAAGACTAACGTAATGGGTAGAGTGTATGAAAAGCAAATGCTCGCGCTCAAATTTTTTGAGACAAACTTATACGGGTTATTGACATATGACAAGGATGGATCTATAGTTTGAACTCATGCTCACTTTGATTCCCTTCACCCATTGTATAGCCAACGGAGTTGAGAAAACGAGTTGAAAGGAGTCTAGAATGAAACTAAGAGAAATATGACGATCTCTCTCAAAGTCAGTCCTATTATTCACCTCTTTATTGAGAAACCTAGTAAATGCGATTCTTCCGAGAAAAATGAACTGGTTGGATGTCTCCAATCCTTCCATAGAATCAATCGGTTAATATTAATTACAACTATAGATGCGTGGTATGTGTACGCCCACAGTATGATATTCGATATAACCGATGAATCTGAAATCGTATCAACTGGCACAATTCCCTCGCTTGTAGAGAATAGCATTTGTAATCGTGTGTTGCACTTAAATTACTCCCCTGAGTACATCAATCGTGCAGACACTCGATGTAAATAACTTGCAATCTGCATTCCGATAATGGAATTGTGTGTATAACAGTTTTTTCAATTTTTGCGAATTCTCTTTTTGATCCATCCACGATTTGAGGGTATTGATGAAACCAAGGGAGACGAAAGTTGATGATCGTAAACGCAGCGGTCGAAGAGCGAACGTCATTTTTCCAGGAACTGTTGATCCGTGGGAGAATTCGATACACATCATCATCGAGGCCTCTTTCGAAGATTCTCCATAGGCGTACGCAGGTATATAAGCAAACGCTTCATCGCGGAGGAGTTAGTTATTCAACAGTTATTGAGACAGTTATTTAGAGAGAGAGAGTTTAGCAAAGTTATTCAGATAGATATTCGGAGCTTAGTGGAGAGAGATTTGGTACTGTTAAGTGCGTAAGTTGAAGTAGATAATTTCTATTGAAGTGAGGTTATCAGAGCGTTTAGTACAGAGCGTTGGATAGTTAGCGGAGCAGTTCAAGTGATTGTATTGTATTGTGATAAAGAGTTGTGATAAAAGTAGTTCAGTGTGGTTTGGAGTTTTAATAAACGAACCCAAGAAAACATCGTAACAGTATATTGTTTAATGAACAAGGAATGATAGTCCTTTCCCAAGGGTATGAAATTTGCAGCAAGAGTCGTAGGCAAATCATACGAGTGGGAAATCAACATTCCATGCGAGTTATAAACTTCCCTTTCTTATGGCTACAACAGTTAAAAGCGAAACTATTTGACACACAACATCAACTTCAAATTTAATGCCATCCAAAATTTCTATCAAGGTACAATTGAATGAATAAATATGGCTATCAGTGCTTGGAATTCCATGGGAGATCATCAGGTTTCGTGTAATAATAACTACAACTGTAACACAATGACGTCATAGTTTCATCAGGTGACGAATTGAAATTGAGGATACACGGTCTACCTCATTGTTCTATCGAGAACAGTTGAGATAGAGCAGTTTTATGTTTTAATAGCCGTAAAAAAGTATTTTGATTCTATTCTTGAATTCCTTGAATACTATCAAAACAGTTAGACTACTCATTGAACCCCAAGAAATGTTGTTTGAGAGGTGGTCAACCTTTTGTGTCAATGCGTGTTATGGCTCTGAGTTCAATTCAGTGAACTTCGAGTTGGGATAGTTCTAATCTGAACGTAAGAAAATTTTGTTGCCGAGGAGTTCACGTACCAGATGCGATCCAAGACTGTTTTCTTTTGTCAGAACACATTTCAATTGATGAGTCTATGATCAGATTCAAGGGAAGATCAACACTCAAGCAATATATGCCCAAAAAGCCTATCAAAAGAGGTTACAAAGTGTGGATGTTATTGCTATGAATTTGATACAGGCGAATCAGCAGGAGGCTCAGTTGAAAAAGATTTCGGTGGTAGGGTTATTCTTTCTCTTGTAGAAGGCCTTGAAAACAAAGGACATCGGCTGTATTTTGATAATTATTTCAATAGTGTTCTATTATTAGAGGGTCTTCAGGCAAAAGGGATATATGCATGTGGAATAATTAATTCTTCACGAAAGTATTTGCCTTCTTTTTTGCCTGATAGTAGAATGAAGAGGGGCGAATACGATTATTACGTTAGCAATACAAAACTTCTAGCAATCAAGTGGAAGGACAAGAGATGTGTGCATTTGCTTTCGAATTATCATAAAGCAGATCAGGTTACATCTGTGAAAAGAAAAAATAAAGACTTCCGAAGATGTCGCTTGTCCGTTGCTCCTCGTTGATAACAACAAGCATATGAATTCCGATGACAAATTTGATCAAAATAAAGCTACTTATGGAGTGAATCGGAAAAGCCACAAATGGTGGCATATATTTTTTTTTTATTTCGTAGATTCGTCAATAGTCAACGCTTATGTGATTTATAAACAACTAATGTTAGATAACTCTGATTTAGAAGCTCTGAACATGAAATATTTCAGGTTCGAAATAGCTCGAAATCTGATCACAGAGCCACCAAGAGGATCAACGTCACGTATACCAGTAACTGTAAAGCGACATAAAAAATTTGTTCCTAAAGATGTGAGACTAGCAGATTCACAGCATCAACCAATTTATGGTACAAGAAGACGGTGTGGCCTTTGTAGCACGAAATTGACTCAAGTACGAACTAACTGGATGTGCTCAAGATGCCAAGTTCCACTGTGTTTGGGAAAAAACAAAACTTGCTTCGAAAATTATCACAGTGCTTAGTTCGGGGCGGTGGTACATAAAATGAACCACCACATTTTTTCATCAAATATATTTTTTTTTGGTGAAACGGAGTTGATCTTTCATATCTATGCATATTTTCAAATATATGTTTGATAAAAAAGTTGCTTTGGCAGAATTTTTCACCTTCTTGCCCCTGTAGGTCAATTTGTGAGAGTCAACTTCTGCCCCTGAAAGAGTTAACTGAATTTAATTCAAGTTACTTTCGAAGAAAGAGAATCCAATGCGACTGGATTAATTGCATATACTGCATTAAACAAGTTCACTCTTACTTCTTATATGATGTTTTACGCTACGGGGTGCAGCAAATAGGGTTATTTTTTTAGAAATTTGGTATGGTGCATCTTCATTTGACGAAATGAACAATCTATCCAGGAGTAGACTTATATAAAAAATGGTTGGAATCCTACGAAAAAAAAAAAATCTATCAAACTTCGTCTTATTATGGAAAATAATATTTCTGAAATTATACCGTGTGCAAATCGTTGAACTATTTAACCTTTCGACTCTGGTGCTGAAATCATCAAGAACTCACAGACATATCCATCTCTATCAATATCGCAATCTGACCATATCTTCATATAAGTTCCCCTTCTCCTGCTAAGAGAATATTTTGAATGTTACTTTTACACCAATACTGATCCCTATTTTTTTTTCACATCGACAATCCTTCCACAAAATGAATCGATGAATATTAAATTTCATTGAGTATTCATCTTAATTATTACGGCATGACTTTGGATACAACCGCTAAAGCCGATGCAGCATTTGTGACCGTGCGGTGTATTCAAATTACTCCTCGAGTACATCAGTCATGCATCGACTTGATCTGAATAATTGTTAGATGTTCGATGTGTATGCGCCAACACAAACTTAGTCCAATCTCGAAATTGCTTCATATTCATACTACGTTGCAATGATTGGAGTGAGATGAGGAATTGAAATGGTATTCATCAGCTCTTTATATTTTGAGAATGAATTATGTTTAGAGGTTCATTCGATGGGAAAGTCTTCGTGCGTTGTCAAAATCCTTCGAAATTCAATGAAAAAATTAAGATATCCTGAAAAAGGTAAGGATTTTGACTGACCTCGAATTACCTACGGATATTTTCTAAAAATCCTCCATGAATTCACTGCTTTTTCTAGCGACAATCTATATAAAAAAAGTGTTTTCGAAAAATTCTCTGATAATATATTCAACATTTTTATATGTATGATATTATGTTTATGAAACGTAATAGAGTTGAAGATATGTTTCTGGTAAGCCTATTCTATCCGAATGAAACTATAGCTATGCATTTTTCACCAAATAATCACGGATAATTTTGTCAGATTCCTGTGATTGTTTTCTATAACCATGGTATTTGTTATTACCTTATTCAATTCTTATGGAATATTCATCCTGAGGAACAAATTGATATGAATTCCATTGAATGAAATGAATATATGTATGCCGAATATCATTCGATATCTCCATCTCTGGAGGGAGTGATTATATTTGTAACTGCTTTGAGTGGAAGTTTCCAGCATTGAAAAATGGATATCTGGTGCCTCAAGGATTATGTGACACCATGAATCGTTCTATTGAAAAACATGGAAAGGAAAATATGAGATCAATGTATTCAATTCAGGAGATGATCAGCCAAACCTAGTACGTACAAGGCTACGACATATGGGCGCACTCTGATGATTTGAAAAAAATCAATTACAATTCATCCAATCAATATATTGGTAACTATTACTAACATCGATATTCACTTGATTTTCCATGTATTTTGCTGTTGGTATTTTTCAATTTGAACTATCTGATGAAGATTATCAGTGAATTGTCCAATCAATGACTATATGGTTTTTCTGAATTCAATTTCAATTTGAAGTGATTATGAGCAATAAACATAAGAATCAAATATTGGAATCTTCAGAATTGTAGGGCAGACTTTCAATCTACCCCTATGAGTTGCTCTATATATATATATATATATATATATATATATATATATATATATATATATATATATATATATATATATATATATATATATATATATATGATGAATTGTGTTTTCGGGTTTCATTCCGTGTTCTGTGGTTTTGATCCTCTGAAGGATAATTGTCACAATGTTTCGGCAAAGTCTCATTTGCCATCTTCTAGGTGATGATTGAGTTTCGACCTCCGAACTCGACTAATTAATTCGAGTTCTGCTTCTCAATATATAGGGGTGTTCAATGATGGTATCTTTGACCCAGGGAGTCTACGAAGTACCATGTCGAGACTGCAACAAGTCCTACATCGGCCAGACCAACAGACGGATCAACGTACGCAAGGATGAACACGAGCTATCAGTGAAAGGAAAAGTCACCACATCTTCCATCTTCCAACACGTATTGGAGACAGGACATAACATCAATTTCGAAAACACGAAAACATTAGCGAGCGATGAAAACTTCTACTCTCGAACAATTAGAGAGGCTATCGAAATTGAGAAACGACCGAGTAGTATGAATAAGAGAGATGACGCCCAAAGATTACCAAGAACGTGGAAATCCATCCTATCACAAAACAAAATCAAGCCGATCACACCAGAGGAACAAGGTCGGACCTTATCAAGTAATTACAATACGGATATAATGAAAAATGCAGTCGGACCAACGAAGAAAGTGGGAGGGGCCCAGGTCAAAGATACCATCATTGAACACCCCTATATATTGAGAAGCAGAACTCGAATTAATTAGTCGAGTTCGGAGGTCGAAACTCAATCATCACCTAGAAGATGGCAAATGAGACTTTGCCGAAACGTTGTGACAATTATCCTTCAGAGGATCGAAACCACAGAACACGGAATGAAACCCGAAAACATAATTCATCATACTTCGTCCGTGAGAATCTTCATGCTAACATATATATATATATATATATATATATATATATATATATATATATATATATATATATATATATATATATATATATATACGACTAACCTCAAATACAGTAAGGTTCTTGTTACTGTTTATTTGAAGTGATAACTCAAAATAATAATTTGTAGCGTTTCCTTGAAGATGGTAATAAACATTTTCGAAATATTGGAAAAACTGGTGTTATAAGAGTACACTTCCGTTCTGCTGTTCACCCAAAAAAACTATATATATATATATATATATATATATATATATATATATATATATATATATATATATATATATATAGATTTATTTAACCGCTTACACAGACCCAAAACGTCATACACTACCGACGAAGTCAGACCAAAATCGACGCTCTCAGACCCGGCTCCGGGTCTGAGAAGGTTCATGGGCATTTTCGATATCCCCGATCATTTTTGAGTACTTTCAGCATGGAGGGAAAAAATGAAAAATGGGTCCGAAAAGTCGGTAGAACATGATTTTATATACAGATTTAGTTCGAGGATTTCAATTCAGAGGGCGTGTAAAATATATATGTATATAGTATATAATTATATGAGAACGCTCTCGTACCCACAACATGTTATCGACGTTGTTGATCCCAAGATTTGGCAACACTGTAGAAAGTGAGTAGCTCCACTGGATCCGTGATAGAAGATCTGATATTGGAATCTATTTGAGTGTACATGGGTAGACTTCAGATCTACCCCGAAAAAAAAATGCTGCAATAATTAAAAAACAATTCCTTTTGAACAGGACAAGTCCAATTAGTCAGCAACTTCCTATATAACACGAATCTTATTATTAAAAAAATAATACAAGAACTGATCACTCCACTGCATTTGTGACAGAAGGTCTATTACCAAATAGTGGATAGTGGAATATATCAACATCACCTATTATTTTCATTTCATCATAAAGTACAAGAGGTGGACATAATTTTCATTTCTGGAAATGAAAGATTCCCAATTCGAATGGAAAAATAGTTTGTAATTCATGACGAAATTATTAAATGGTAAACTTTCATCGTGATAGGCAGAATGAATGACACTCCATAATTCGCTCAGTTCACCTGGAAAATAGTACCATTCCATATTTCAACTAGATATGTAGAACGGGGACTGATGATCACAAATAAATACATACAAATTGTTTGGTTAGAGTTTATTCAATAAAATGAGTCGAAATGAATGAAAACTGTCAAATCTCTCAATGGATCAAAAACAAAATATATTGCATATAGGTAATATGAAAAACAGAAAATGGAATACGAAACACCTCAACATCATTAGTCTGAAAATAGCAATGCTATTTTTGACTGCGATAGGTATTATAAACTAATGTTTTGATTAATAGGTCTCACTTGCATTACGATTTACAGGACTTTTGAGAGAAAAACTCGAACGATCGTGATAATTTGAAACAAACTCATACAGACCCCTTATACTGGTGATTTGTGCAGGACATTTAGGGGACGTCCTAGAATGTAGGAAATTGGTAAACCAATATTTTGGACACTAGTGTATGCTTTTCTATAACTCTGATAATATTTCACTTTCACTTCTAATTGAAATGTCTTTGTTTCTTTCCTAAATATCTCTTCTTTCCTCTGCGGTACCAACTATAGTTTGTACACCCTGTTTTGTAGGGTTTCGCAAAACCGATTCATCCTGATTTTCAACAGATTCTCAACATATAATGCACTCCATTTTGTAGCTAATAGAAAATTTCAACATACTATTTCAAAAACGTATATGATAATGTAACTAATGAGGTAACTACCTACACAAGTCTAGCACAATCAAATACATATACAGTGTCACTATTAAAGTGCGCACCATATGGGAAACTATTTTTTCGAAAAGTTGCAATGAAGTATAACTTCGGCACTTGTTTGTGCTTTAAATTTAATGTAAAATGATGCGGCCAACTGCGACCCACTGACGTTCAGTGTTTGTCAAATTCACCTTTTTTTTTGAAAAAAATTGAAAAAGTGCATTTCTAGATCGAATTTAACAAAAAGTTACTTGAAAAAGTTGTGTATACGGCAATTTTATATCCATATGCCAAATTTTATGCAACTAGAATAAAGTTAACGTTTTGCTTATTTCTGACAGATATCCCCTTTATTTTAGATAACAAGTTCGGTTAATTGTCATCAATTCATGTATACATAACAAACTCATCATGGAGTTTAACTTTTTTGATACATTTTCACTTATACGGACATTTTTAGAGAGAAAATAAAAATTTGCTATAAAAACTTCAACATGACTGGTGCAAAATTTCAATCACTTGGCTATTTTCTTGAACAAAGCTTTG
Organism: Zygogramma bicolorata; assembly: GCA_032362365.1. Taxonomy (NCBI): domain Eukaryota; kingdom Metazoa; phylum Arthropoda; class Insecta; order Coleoptera; family Chrysomelidae; genus Zygogramma; species Zygogramma bicolorata. Next base: position 706,173 of record JAVJAQ010005530.1, on the reverse strand, counting down.
ATTTCGAAAAAGCAGAGGCAACTAAAGGCACATGGATATAAAATTGCCGTAGACACAACTTTTTCAAGTTACTTTTTGTTAAATTCGATATAGAAATGCACTTTTTCAATTTTTTTCAAAAAAAAAAGTTGAATTTCTCTGAACGTCAGAGGGTCGCAGTTGGCGGCATCATTTTACGTTAAATTTTAAGCACAAACAACCAAGTGCCGAAACTTTTCGAAAAAAAAGTTTCCCATATGGTATGCACTTTAATGGTGACACTGTAGATAAACCCTTTTTTCACTCTTGTTGATTCTGCTCACTAACAGTAAACATCACATCATATTAAGATCCCCAACATGAACGAGTTTTCACATTTCGTGTTGCGCGCGCTTATCTTCCGGGTAAAGTGCAAGCGGGAGACACATGATTTTAATTTCGGTGCGGTTATTACGTGTCCTATTGATCTCAACCTAGGACAATGTTTTCAAAAAACTTCTGTTATGTTTTTGCTTCAACTTACTCGCAGGAAGTATGAGAAAAGTCCTAAAAATAAAAAAGTTTTTCGATTGCTCAAGACATCAATGCACAAAAAATAAATATGAGTATTTCCAATGTTTTTTTGAGAAGAATAAGTAAGTTTTCGAAAATTCGGCTGCACTGACACCAGCGCTAATATTTCTACTATCGAATGAAAAAAAGTTCACTTTGATATGTCTAAAAGTTTGCGACTTATCACGAGTTATATCTGAGAACATACGATTTTTGTATTTTTCATATTTTCACACATTTTTCGCTATAAAAAGGGTCAGCCTCAGCTGGCGATGTCGTAAATATCGATTTGTAATAGCCAGTAACATTCCTAAAAAGCCTAATACATCACTTGTTTTGTTCCACCCCATTTTTTTTTATTTCGTGATAGAAGCATCTTTCAAGCGCGTTTTTACTCCACTATAATTCAATGAGAAGTTCATTTCATGAAGGTGTTGCGCGACTCTATCTTCTTTCGCAAAATATTGAATCAATTAAAACTATTGTTCGGTTCAAACCTATCAGAATTTTTAATTTTCATTTTGTAGTGTCCTCCAAATGAAATTTTATATTCTGTAAATGAATACATTTTATTATTCTATGCGGAAACTGCACGTCAAATGAGGAAAAAAAATATGAACCAGGCTGAATATAAAAGTACGCCCCTGGTAAAAATTAATAACAGAGAATGCGTACTACGTTTATCCAAATTATCCAGGATGATACTGAGGATGATGGATGATCTGCGAATGGCCTCCATAAATCACCTATCTCAATATTACCATCTTATTGAGAAATATCAATTTTTCACTGAGATTTCAGTACATCATTTAATATTTCGTGAAAAATAAAAATGATCTGGAGAACATTCGGTAAAATATTCATCTTGAAAAACCATTTTTTCAAAAGATGTGTGTTCAAGTTTTCAAGTAATAACTTCCCACGATACATAGTACTTTCGAAATATCACAAAAAACTCAATTCATTCACTTTTTATTTACACGAACGTTTTACCCTGTCAGACCGCCCTGGAAGAGTTTCTCAATGCTGTGGGTCTGATAACGGCGGACGAATATGTATTTTTTCTTCTAGTATATACATATCATACATTGAAGCGGAGAAAGAACGATTATGAACAAAAGTGAACCGATTTTTTATGAGCTCCTTATTATAAACCCTTGCTTTTCCATATATTTTGGGGGATAACTTTAAATCTGATTCAAGAAATATGTCCTTGGCCATTATTTCACAGACATAGTCTTTTCAAATCTGTCAAAATTACCAGTTTCTGTACAGTATTTCATAATTGGATTTAATCAACGTATCTGGAGTCAAGCATCTATAATTTGATTTGAATCCGTAATTCGAACAATTTTGAAATGAACCCCTCAAAATGATACCATTCAATACTGAAAGAGATGTATATTAAGTCGAATGGAAAAAAAAACAAAAAAATGTTGAAGCACTTTCATCATAAACATAGTTCTACCTTTCCCTTCACACTTTCTAACAGGGCAAGATATTATCTTCAAGTTTACTTTACAAGTAAAGTTTATATGTTTTAATTTTCAACCTGTTGAGGATCGAACAAGCCGTTCCAAAGTGATGAAAATTTGATTGACATATTTGAATATTTTCATAATGAATGTTTCTGTGTTTTTTATTTGAATTTCAACACCATGAACAATTTTTGGGAAAGGATTATTGTGAAAACCTCTTCATCATGTATTGTTACTGAAAAAGATCTATCAGATTCAGGTTCAGTGGCGGAATAGTAATCACATACCGAGGCGGAAAGTTAATCGTTTCCTTCACCGAGGTTTCTATACTATTTTTTTTAAATCATTCGAAAAGATGTTATGCAATGAACAAGAAATAAATATTTGCAAGGATAATCGAAATGAATTTTATGTATCAAGTAGGCATTCCATATCGACACATTTGATGAAGCTTTCAACACATGTCGTGATTGTCATTCTTTGTAAATGTCAATTGCCTACGTAAAGGTTGAAATATGTTTCACATTTTTGCTTCGTTTCAATGAATGTGTTTGGCAGGCCAATCATAATCATATCTCAATTATGATTTATGGGTATTACTGCAAATAGACAGCGTTTGGATAACGAACTGACATATCAACGGCAATAAAAAAAGATTGATCTTGAGCGATGGAGTGCGCTGGATCTTGTATTCGAGAAGATGGGTAATAAAACGGTAGCGTACTATTTCTGGAAACTAATGCCGTAGTTATTGAAGAGGTTTAGTGTTTTTGAAGAAGAAATTGCGTATCTATATATTTCCTGTCCTTTTGGTACTGCGGCAGAGAGTATTAACTGTGATTTCGTGTCAAATAGCTCGTTTTGTATAACTGCATTGGTGTGTATACGTTGAGGGGGACCTGAACACATGACTTCCGATGAGCAGAATGACGTTTCAAATAGAAGAAGACGAGGTTGAAGATGTTTTTACCACCTTGCTTCCTTCTGTGTGAACAATTGGTCACTCTCCAAGCTGATTGTGGTTAGAAGTGATGATAGTTTCGAATGATTGTTAATAAACCATAGAACTCGAAAAAATATGCCCCGATTGAGGTCGCACGGGGAAAATGAGTTTATTTTTGAATATATGAAAAACGTTATACCTGACGAAAAAGTCTGCTTTATCAAAACTGCCAATTCCTCTGTTTGATTTACTTTTATATCTACATGGGGGTTCAGAAAATGGATTTTACTTGACCTAAATAAAAAAAATGTAAACAATATTGACCTAAATCAAACATTCCATTGTGAACAATGAAATAGTAAAATACAAGTATTTCGAAAAATTTCTTTTCTCAAAAATAGTCCCTTAAATCAAAAGTTTGCCCAATAGATTGAACTACTACTGAAAATCCAATTGAACGGCAATTCGCAAGAAAAATTAAAAAATACTGTTTCTTCACTAAAACTATTGCCTTCGCTGTTTTTTACAGTTCCTCGAATTAAAATACATGTGATCATTGCCATGGTGATTCGCATAAATGAACAATTGTTGAATAGGTAAATGAAGGGCGGTTCATACAATTGAATACGTGAACCGAAACATTTACTCAGTGTATTTTAAACTCTGAAAGAATCCAAGTCTGGAGGAATAGATACGAATCAGCCCGGTAAGCCTACCTCGTAAGCAATCATTTTCAAACATTCACTATTGAACTCCATACCGATAAATGTATCTGACAAACAATAAGAGGAATGATTTAATACAGATATGACATACACCTGACGTTATCAAGCCCATAATCATGGCAACACCGCTGGGAGCGGGAACGTCGGTCTGATATCCATGAGTCGATATATTGGTCTGGAAAGGCGTTTGAATATTGTGGGATTGAGAGAGACTTATGGATGTAGCGAAATTTTTTTTCCAAGAAATCGTTTCCCCTCAAAGTATGCTTATATTTGGGGCACTAAAATAGTCCATTAGCCATTCGATATATTTCGTGAAATTGCCTATTTCTTGTGGGTCTGTGGTTGCCTGATGAACGTACTGGGTCTGGCAAAGTTGGTTGAATCAATATATATATATATATATATATATATATATATATATATATATATATATATATATATATATATATATATATATATATATATCTAGATCTAGATTATCACTATTTTTGTAGATCACGGGCATCGCATACAGTGGTCATTAGCCCTTGTCAAAGTAGGCGTTCTCTCAATCCTACCCATATTTTCAACAGATGGGTTTGTCGAAGAAATTATTTTCATTTGCGGAGTGTCATATCCTTGATTGTGTTTGATAAAGATAGTAGGCTTCGTATGTTGACGTAAGAAATACATTGAAGTGAGATACACTGAACTGATAAAGGTTGATTGCAGCTCAAGCATGTAGATGCTCGTTTGGAAATGGGTTAAATTAGAGAGTCTCACTCGTTCTCGTATCTCACTTCGGGGTAACTGTGTCCACGGTCTGATGAAGGTTTGAATGTTTTTGAAAAATCTCTCTCGTCTTGACCATTCTTCTTGCCATCCATTCATTACGTCCTCCTGTAGGCATTGTTTCATATCGTCCGGCGTGTACTTATCATGTGGATATCTGTTCCTGGCAGAATTTTGTGCTGCTTCATCAACTAGACTGAAAGTTGTATTCGGCATGCATAGGGAAAAATTGCATTTGTACTTCGAGCTTTGGACTGGAGTCAAGTAATTGCAATCCTTTAGCTTGATTCATGAGAAGTAACCGTTATTCAAAAAATCATAAAGTTCAGGGCATGTTGGTCCCGAAACGATATTTTAGTCCATCCACACTGGTAAACTGAACTCAACAACATAAATGAAAGTTGAACCTGGTTGATTTGAGAAGCAATATAGTTTTATTATCTTGGTGCAGATTGTGTTTCGTGAACATATCAAGTAATAAGAACTGTAGTAACAATTGCGAAAGTATAAGAACAGGTTGGTTTTCAAAGAATCAACGATGGGGCAAGGCGAAGAATTTGCGCACAAAAAATGGCTAACTTTCTGGACTGCCTTGGCGCTGAAGGGAAACTTAGAACATCTATTGTACCACCGAATCGGTTGGTATATTCGATACACAGATATCACCCCTCTAGATTGATATCTAGACAACCAACTCTTCTCATCCTTTCTGACGATTATCGTTAGCCTGCATCGTGGAAGCCTGCTTTCAGAGGCGACGAATTTGAAAGATAGACTTCTAGGATAAATCCCAGAAGTTCATTCGAGACCATCATTTTGAACCAGTCTCAAGCCCAAAAATGGAACTCTCTTAATTTTTTGATAGAAAACCAACGAGAGAATCCAAGATCATTTGAGGCTAAAAATCTACAGGAAAGTCTTCAAATCAGCATTATTACCAGCTTATGATCTCTAACAAAGCTTTTCGTTAACCTTCCCAAAACATGTTTGTTTGAATCACAACTCATCTAGTTTCTAGAATTCTAACTATGATATCAGTTGGAATACGACAGTATCTCCTAATATACTATTCGAGAGATCTTCATCCCGTTCACACAGTTGTGATTAATTCCCTCGAACTATTCCAGAGTTGATCAAATCACCAGAATTTCAGAACAAGTTTCTGCGGAAACCCCAAACTTCGACCATTATATATCACCTCTGTCCCCTCTTTGTGGCCCATCGGCTATCATCTGGAGCTACTCATAGACAGTGGCGTCGAAATCCATTATCATTCGCAAACCCGTCAATTGAAATATCGTTTAATCGCTTGCAATAGTGAGGCCATCCCTTCCATGGAATCTCTCCTAACCCTTCAAAGATCTGTGAATATTGTTGCTTGTTCGAAATATCAGAAGAGCATTCTCTTGATGGAACTGTCTAGGTAACTCCCGTTGAATTTATTTGAAAATAATTCATTTATCCATGATCAAATTAATACATATTATTTCGATGTTGATTCTTTCAACATGCATAGGCTTTTTGCATGTATCTTAGCTTGGGTCGTTCTTCACTAAAAACCCCAATTTATGGCCTTGAGTCTACAGATGAGATGGATGTCGACTAATCGACTCCATGTAATCTTCCAGAAGATTCGGATACAATACCTTTCCTCTCCTTTCGCCGACTTATCGACTTCAGCAAGAGGAACAAATTGCAAATAATGATGGGTTGTGACGCCAACTCACACCAAAAAACGTGGTGCAGCACGAACATAAATAATAGAGGTGAGTTACTCCTTGATCATGTGAGAGGGCTATTTGTGATCAACAAGGGCCCCGAAACAACCTTAGAAGTAAATAATAGGTAAGAAGTGCTAGATTTTCAGCTCGAAATATTCGAGCAATGAGATACGACATTGGACAGTATCTACTGAACCATCTTCTTCAGATCATAGACATATTCTATTCGACATTGGAACAGGTCCAAGACCAGTACTCGATCTGGAGTAGTTATATGATTTCCGCCCAATCGTTCTTTGAGAACGGATCCACTGTTATGATCAGTTGTGAAGGCATTGAGATGACTGCGGAGTGAGTTTGCGAAGCTGTGATCTCCTCCAATCACTATAACTGTCCACTGAGAACTGAAAGAGATGATCGAAACTCTTGGTGAAACAAAAACCTTGATAATTTGAGACAAACATCGACACTATTCAATCGAGCTGAAGAACAGGCAACTGGAATTTCTTCGAAAGTATATCTGATATACCTCGCATCACACGAATCCACAAAATTGATAGGAAACCCTTCTTCTTGAAACTTTATTCTTGATGACAATCGACCTGCATTCTATGCAGTCGCCAATTGCCCTAATGAGAATAACTGGGAGGTCGTCAATAAAGTTAAAACAAGTACCTGCGGTTGAACGGGCAATCACATATTTTCTTCCCTTCAAATCATAATTTGTGGATGGTATATTTCCAGCTCTGCTACAAAATGGACTGGAAATACTCCCACCCATTCTCATGAAACTGTAGATGGATCAAAAACACCCTAGGGTTCCGGTGCAGGTGTACACGGTGTTATGTTATACATGTCCGATATGCCACAGGACGATTCCTCACTTATTTATAAGGTAGGAAGTTCATATAAGCTTGGGTCTGCCAGGCCTTCATTTTCGAGGTACAGAGTGCTGAAAATGTATTTTCATTTTGGTTTTTCATGAATGAATTTTTGGATAATGTCGATATTAGGACAAAAATTGGCATCCGCAGATTTTATAAATATGAGAAATTCAAATTCACGGTGCTGAATATTTATTTTCATGTTGGTTTTTCGTGAATGAATTTTTGAATAATGTCGATATCAGGTCAAAAATTGGCATTTGGAGATTTTATAAATATAAAGAATTCAAATTTGATTTCAGTTTGGCACTTAACTGTAGGGTGCGCTACCTACAGTTCTTGGTCTCTTTCGAGGAGTCACAAATTTGTCGTGAATGTATGTATCACATTCTTCAGGCGAAAAATCGGTTCCTCGTTTTGTTTCATGAAGAATTATGCTCGTTAAAAGACGCTACAGGCAGCCGTTTTCAAGATATTTTCATTTTAATTAATCGATGCATCCAATCACGCGAACTCTCTCTCTCCTTGCGGTCCAATGCTTACATGAACGTTTTACCTTATACAAAATACCCTGTATACGGTCGCAGTCCTAGGACAGAAATGTCAACCTGCCAAGGGTCTGGCGCGGAAAAACATACGGTACAGCTGGTCGTTGGCAATATATATCTGAAGGGGCCTACTTTTTGTATATCATCGTTCTTGACGGGCTAATCAAAAGTGTCCATAGCCACGTAACTCAAAGTGGATTGTTTGAGAAATATGGAGCTTCGAAGATGGATTTTTTCCATTTTCTGCGATGTTTTTCCATCAATCGAAGAGCTTCATTTTCTGGTTGGGTTGGAATTTGGATGTTTAGCGCCCAGAAACCGAATGAAAAATGGTCTTCCTCAGTATTATTAGGCACCTCCATCGATAATTTTTCATACACAGCTCCACACCGGCTACGAAATGAGATACACAATCCAAGATCTCCAAAATATCTTTTTAAACTACAAGATAACGCCAGTATTTACTGAATCTGAATATATCTGTTGTTCAATCACATCTGTTTTGTAAAATGTTCGTAATCAGGTTTAGCGAGCTGTTCAATGATCTGACAATGAAGTGCCAATACATTTTCCTCAGAATGGTTCTAAATGGACGATAACATCTCGCAGACGAACAAATCCGTGAAAATGTCTGCATCTTTGATACTTTATAGTACTTTTCAGGTAGAATGCGAAAGTATGATTACGGCAGACAGTTCAAATCATACTTGATAAATGAAAGAAATTAATATATGCATTTTATTTTGACTATATTTCTTTTATGTGCTCATTATACTGTACATTACTAGGTTCTTTGGGTGGTTATATGGAAGTTGCACGAATATCACCAACTGCATTGTGTAAAATGCAAATGTATTTCAAAAAAGACAATTCATTATAATTCTCATTATAAGATAAAGTTGGATTCAGTTATTATGGTCTCCCCTCGAAAACTACCCAATATTCGTCGTTTTTTGAAAATAGGAATCATTCTGGCGTTATATCATTTCATTGTTGGTGAGAGTATGGAAAATGATCGATGGCAGTTACTACCTGATATAACTGGGAAAAACCATTTTTGATTCAGGTTTTGGGTGCCGAACATTCTAATTCCATCTCAACTTTACAACTTTAGCTACTGGAACTTTCTAGTTTACCCTGAGCGGCCAAGCCAATTGTTTCTCTGTCAACGAATGTCTTTGGAATATGACATTTGAAACATCTTTCAATCAATTCAAATTATAATTCTTTGGTCGGTCCTTTTCACTGCACGTGGTGATACCGTTTGCGCCATGATAGTTTTCGGTAAAACATTTTGAAATTTCATTTCACGTTTATTTAAGACTAAAGGGTCGTTTCTCGATTTCGATGGCCTCGCAGATCATCCGGGCTTGTTGTGTCTTCGTGTGGACTAAAGGCTTCTATTTGAAGTCTTGAAAGGGCTCATTTCATAGAACGGCGGTATTTTCAGATAGTTCGGTCCCTGAGGAAATATCCCCTTTTTTCTCTCCCTATCGACGCCTCTGATTCAAATCAAATCTCGCGAATGAAATCCAGCTCACCACTTGAACTGTGTATTGATACTCGACAATTTCTGAGGAACTTCCATAACGGACACGTTAGAAAAGAAGTTATGTGGGTCGAGAGGTGACAGAACGTTCAAAGAAAAAAGTTCGAGGGCTCTCCTTGATGCCCTGCGGGTTGAGATGAGAACTCGATTCATCTTCGTTGTACATTGAAGTGGAATAAGTAGCTCAGTTTGAGTTTCTATCCTCCAGGCATGACATATGTTCATTATCGATCGAAGGTTGAAGGAGGATGCGTCGTTGGATAATATGGATAGTTTTGTTCCGATACGTCGAATGTTGGGCATTATGATTTGAAACGGATCGTAGTAACTGGTCCTTCGAAATATTCCACATTGCAAACAAATTACATCCCGTCAACGACATCATCAAAAGAACGAACTGTACCGAAGGTTAAGACCTTCGAATCCACAGTGGGGTTCATTCATTATTCACTCGTTTGAATTGTTCATGTCTTATAAATTATGTTATTGATTCATGTTAATAACAAATTACAAATATAAAATTATAATACGTGACGTTATCCACAAAATTTTGTAATTCTTCTCTACAAACACGTCTCATCTACTATTCCTCTTCGAATAGTTGATGTAGCCCATCGGAGTAATTGGTATTGATTGCTGTTATTAACCGACTATAAAATATAGACGTCGCATCGTTGGTAACCTCTTTTTTATCTGACCATATGAGTGTGGATTGTAAAGTTTCTAGTTTTTCACATCGTATAAAGGGTGGTGATGAGGGAGTTGGGAAACTCTGAATCTTGTGAATTCGAAATAGGGGGAAAGGAACCAGAATTTGACACCTCAAAGTTCGGATGAGAGGTATCCGTTATTATACTGGAACAATAACAAATAAAGTTCCTGGAAAGATTCTATTTCGCACTCGACGATATTAATGCACTTTTCTTCCCCAGAAAAATCAACCTCTGTTCGCCCGATAATGAGAGATCAAACTTCCAATGACGAATGAACCGTGCAAAATGAGGTGTAGAGAGGTGAGACTCAAAAATGTGAATGCATTTTTGTCAAAAAAATCGAATTCCTACCACCGTTGATTCGGAAGTTAGAAAATATAGTTTCAAGGGCTTATAAACCATAGACATTCCAACTAATGGACTGGCCCTGAGAGAGAAACTGTGAAACGATGTAGAATACTTTCAGTATACCCTCTAAGCGCATTCCCTCCTCAATGTAACAGAGAAAGAGAGGTTATGGAAGATAAAGTAATTTAGGTATAAAATTGTCATCATGTCCTTCACAATATCTGTTCAATATGCTTATCATTTCTCCCTCTGATGTATTCCGTAACATTCCATGTGAAAACCATCATGCGATGGCCAGTCCATTAGTTGTCTATGGAATAAAACGTGCAGATCGGCAGAAATTCTTGTAGGTTGGGGTATACGAAGGTAAAACTGGACCATATAAATGCATTTTCGACAATAATAAATCGACCTTCCACCCCCGTTGTCGCGAAAATGGGATAAGTAACCTACGATGGCGAATAAACTTGGCAGGTCAGAAGAACTTCCTGCATCGTTTTGACAACGCTTTGTTGCTAAGACATTTCTGCTAATATAAAATAACAGTTTTCATTAGCTGTCACGTTGTTTACCCTTTCGACTGATTCGACGTTTTCAAAATGAGTTCCAATCAAGATGCAAATATTCCTGGTGAAATTACTTCTATATCAGTACAATGTTAATGTTTTCGTCAAAAACGCTAGATCTAAGGCTAACTCAATAATGACATCCAGGAAAATTCACATTCCTGAAATTTGTTCTAGACACGTGACATTATGAATTCTGACGAAATTTCTATTAGAGAATTCTTTTGGAAGAACTCCTGAGGAGTCAGTGTATTACTTTTTTTTAACACCCTGTATAATAAAGGGTACAGATACACGAGGTCTGTCAAAAAATGCAAAAGTTCTTACCTAAGAATTCGCTATATTTTTATGTTTGTTTCTGTTTAGAAATAAATACAGAATAATACAGATAGATGCATTTGCTTTATATTTTTGATATATGTCAAGAAATTAATATCAAAATTCATGGAAATTATAATTACTTGGTACTGAAGTTGAACTTGAGTACATGTATTGAATGTTTTATACTAACCATCGGAACTGGACATACATGAATAGATGATTGATTATTTTGCCCATAACTAATACAACAGCGTTTGATATCCATTATGAAATACAATTCAAAACAACACTTAAATGGAATACTGAACAAACGGAAAACGATCAACGACTGATATTAACAACCCTTGAATTAAACTACTGAACAATCGGAAAACAACTAGTAATTGAATTCAACGATAGATAACTGAGAAAAGTACAGTACAGAATTCAACTGGAAACGACAAATATCTGGTTGAGAAGAAGTGGAATTATGGAAAACTTCGAGCACAATTCAAATGAATTGGAATGCAAATGTCAAGAGATGACAGAATTCGATTCTTGCACCATTTACCGGAAACGGCAATGAATTTCCTGGATATGATTGATCGTGTCTAGAGTTTTTGACGAAACAATATCGAATCGGAGATCGCACCGGGAATATACGCATCTTGATTCCAGCGAAGACAACCCGTCAAAAGGTGTCGCTGAAGACGCAACAATTCATTTAGTTGAATCTTTCCCCTGATGAATGGAGAGGAAGATTGTATTCCTTCTGGTAGGTGAAGGAGTATCTTCTTTCCTCCCTCAGGGTTCGAAAATGGAGTTTTCCAGTAAGGTAGTGGGAATTATCAATAACATTATAAAAGCTCTCTTCGCTATCCTCTTTCCAAAACATCAGTGGATGGTATGCAAGCACTTGGACAAATACCTCAATTCTCGCTTCATCTTCTTCTCCTAGCCCAATAAAACATATGTTTGTTCCAGAAGAGATCAAAACTAAACTATTAGATCACATTTATACATACCACCCATTGCTATTACAGTCAGCCACAAGGGTATCAGTACCATGAAAGAGCCAGGTTCAGTTTTCTGTTGGTTCTGTTGGTCGAGATTTTTCATTCCATGTCATATTGTTATATATCGGTCTACCTCAATCGTCAGTTCATCGAGCTCAACTGATGCAAATGAAAAGTGTTTTGTGATCAGGAGTGAGTACTTTCACTAATTTTTTTAGGTTTTTGGGGCATTGGTTTCGTAAGAAAATTTCACCTTCTTACAATTTTTAAAATTTGCTGATGGATCACTAACTTTCAACGACTTCCGACTAACACTAATTATGGTTCAATAAGCCCAAATCTGGTCTGTGAGTGTGCCCCAGTGATAATGATGATCGTTTCTATTTATAGGTTAAATACAATATATCATATATCAAAAGTCAGAATTTAAATTCTATCATTTTCACGAATCAATTTTTCCACAGCTGATTATTAATAAACATAACGACAAATTATATTTGTATTTTGAAGGGTAGTTTCAACTCGAAATTGAATACTCCTATACAGGGCGTCCCAAACTCGATAGCCTATTAGAATTTTCTGGAAAACGGGACATAGGATTATTTTGAAAATTTGATTTCTTGGGTAATTAGTTCTGTTTTATCGATCTAAAATATTTTCAACGCTGCGACATTGCCGCTTATATTGAAAAATAGCAGCAACTTTGATATTTTAAATAGGACTTCCTATATATTATTGCATTTCTCGCTTTGTTATTGCTTTCCGATTATTTTTGTATGATTCTTCCCTATACCTATCTCTAGTGGTTTTCGAGAAATTCATTGATTTTCTTATTTTTTGTGCGAAACATAGCTTTAATCAAATGCTTATTACTGCGGTATTTGGATTCGAAGACAGCTGAAATTTTGGATGTAGTTTGACAATGCCTTGTGTATTAGTTGTGTCTGAGGAAATTATTTCTCCATTATACAGGGTCGTTCAAGATTTGTGATTTTACCGATACAAACAAAAGTGGTGAAAAGTGCACTTTTTCAAATGGAACATCCTGTATATTATCGAAAATCCTGAAAGACAATTGAAGTAACTTTCAAATGATGTGTCATGTTCCTATACCTAAATAGTCAGGTTTCCGAAATAAATGCAAGTTTCTATAAAAATTTGATTATTTTGACATATTTTGTATGAGCTAGCTATGAAATGTCATGGAACATGCCATTATGAAAATTCGACAATTAATGCATCAATAATAAACCGTTCGCGCGTCATTAACGTGAATTTTATTAGTAGAGAATCAAAATAGAAGGCAATGATAATTCGAATGAAGTTTGATTAGAAAAGAATCAAAATGGAAAGCAATAAAAAATCAAATGAAGTGTTGATGAAATTGATTATTCTTCATGGCCAGTGTGATCAAATTATAGCAAAAACATGCAAATTGTTCTGTAGTATACTGAAGTGTGTGACCAACATTTTCAATTCCCATAACTAATCAAAATAGGTCATATTTTCCAATCAAAAAGATCTAGTGTGCCTTGACCAGAAAAGAGCAAAACAAACTTTAAGTTTGACAAGCAGTGATTTTCATAGTGTTTCTGTCAGAAGAAAGTATCAGAAATGAAAAAAACTCAAGTAAAAAGAGAGATATTTGAATTAAAGTTGGTCTCATTTTGGGAGCAAAACAATTACAAAATAATCAATATTTGATAAAAGGTAGAGATAGGTATACGACATGTTCAGTAAAAGTTATTTGTATTCATCAGTAGAATTCAAATACGGAATTAAATACTGGGTGTTCCCCATTTGAAATTAGGAAGTCGATAAAGTTACAAGCAGATGTGGCAACGCTGTAACGGTGAAAATATTTTCAAGAGGTAGATCGCAATCAGTTATCGTGGAATACAAGATTTCAAGCATTTATGTCCCACATCTCCAAATACGTCTAATAGGCCATCGAGTTTGTAATACCTAATACAAAATATGTCAAAATAATCAAATTTTTATAGAAACTTACATTTATTTCGGAAACCTGACTATTTAGGTATAGGAACATGACACTTCATTTGAAAGAAACTTCAATTGTCTTTTAGGATTCTCGATAATATACAGGATGTTCCATTTGAAAAAATGCACTTTTCACCATTCTCGTATGTATCGGTATAATCACAAATTTTGAACGAAACTGTAAAATGAAAGGATTTCGTTGGACACAACTAATACACAGGGCTTTGTCAAACTACATCCAAATTTTCAGCTGTCTTCGAATCCAAATACCGCAGTAATAAGCATTTGATTAAAGCTATATTTCACACAAAAAATAGGGAAATCAATGAATTTCTCGAAAACCACTAGAGATGTATAGGAAAGTATCACACAAAAATAATCGGAAATCAATAATAAAGCGAAAAATGCAATAATATATAGGGTGTCCTATTTAAAATATCGAAGTTGCTGCTACTTTTCAATATAAGCAGCAACGTCGCAGCGCTGAAAATATTTTAGATCGATAGATATGTCTAATAGGGCATCGAGTTTGGGACACCCTGTATATGTATTGAAAAGCATCGAAAAACAATCGGCAGATGACTGACTCTGATAATTCATCAGCTTCGGCTCCAAAAATTCCTCTTGTGAGTTTTATGCATGCTGAATATCGGTAACTACCGAGAGATATCTCACGAGAAATTTCCACACCAGCTTTTCAATTAAGATTTTCCACTAGGGGTTTCAAATGGATATCAGGATTCAATCAAGGATTTCAGTTTGGTTTTCTGGAATTCAATGGCATTCCAAGATTCACAATCAATTGTCGAATGTTCGATGTGAGTTAACAATCCCAATATTGGCGGTACTGCTAACAAGGTTGGCGTTGACCACTCACTATCGACATTGTTTATAGGGATATAGTTAGTCAACCATACGGAAATATCATTTGAAGGATTGATACCACGGGTAGATGACACTAGTGATTCCGTTTCCAAGTCATGTCTTCTTCCTTCAATTTTTCTCACGGACGTCGTACCTTGAATCACATATTTTCTATATTACTCATACATAATACCAGAAGATGGCAGTCTATTCAGAAAAATAAGTGGAAATTTTTGTCATACTTTCATTTCCTTCATAAACTTCTATCGTCAACTCTATTTTGAAGATTCATTATAACTCTGTCAACTTTTTGGTCAAACTGACAGACATGAGTCTGCACCTATTTTCTCCTTCAGAGAAGGAAATTTCGTGCATCGTCAAGTAGACGGAAATATCGAGATTTTGTTGTAGATGGCGTTACAAAACGCTTCAAATCCTTTTTACACAGGCATTGACTAACTAATTCTCTATAAACAATGCTATCGACAGTGTGTTCGAACGAAAATTCAACACCTCGATTTTCCGACGTTAACATGAAAATTTGAAAATCGCTCGGACCCGTTAATTTCTGATTGCAGAAGAAACAACTTTTCAGCTTTTTTTATTTCCGTAATTTCAACCCCCTACCGAAGGTGAGCACAACCACTTGATTTTGAATAGGAATGAGTGGTGTTGCGATAACCAATTTTGAATATCTTGTAGAGTATTGTCTGACCCTAAAATTTCCATCGATATCCATAGATAATGAAATAACAGCTACGATAGAGAAAAAGACGATCTGAAATTTATCTCGAAAATATTATTCTCAACCGACGCTTTTCAAGGGTTTTCATTATTTGTTTCGTTACTTTTTGGTCCAATAAAGTAGATGGACCATGTTTTTGTTTTACCTTTGTATATCGTGTCTATGTTGAAAATCGTTAAAAAAGTGTGTCAAAGCGATTGTAAATTTGTAGTAGCATTAAAATGGTGTATTGAGTGGTGAAAAGGATGTAAATAATAAAATTATATTTTAGAAATAACGACTCTGCGAGAACAACAGCGGCTTTGTTTAACGAACGACATCCTTGAAAAAATGTATCCGCTGCGTACGTTTTGCAACTGGTTGCCAAATTAGACGCTACTGTCTCAGTTCGAAACAAAAAGAGGGTGCATGAAAGAGACGAAGCGAGGAAAGTGGCTGTGTCAGGTCATGTAGCAATGGATTCGAATCTCGGTAATAAGAAATTGCCCGATGTATCTGGTGTTTCCCGCACAACAATCAAGAGAATCCTCAAACAACATAAGTTTCATCCTTATAAGATACGATTGGTACAGGAGCTGAATGAAGATGATCGCCAACTCCAGTTCTGTGAAGTGATCAGTTAAATGATCAACGGTAATAAATACATGTTCAAAATCTGTTTTCGAACGAGGGTTCATTCTATCTTAACGGCAGTGTAAACAGGCAAAACTGTCGGTATTGGTCAGATGAAAATCCAAGATTATTTCGTGAAGTGCATACTCAGCATCCCCAAAAATTTGGACATCACTTAATCGGCCCTTTTTTATATCCGGTAATCTCACAAATTCATTTGGCTCTATTAGAGAACGCTATTCATCCAGCCCTCGTGCGAATATTGGAGAATGAGGAAGACCATCAAGCGATCATGTTTCAACAAGATGGCGCACCACCTCATTTCGTTCAACCTGTCCGTCAGTTCTTAATTGACGATTTTCCTCGCGACTGAATTGGAAGATGGGGATATATTGAGTGGCCACCCAGATCACCTGATCTGGTTCCCCTGGACTTCCATCTACGACGTCACCTGATATCCAAGATCTACTCTAAACAGCCTGAGTTACTGGATGATTTGCGACATCGGAACATTAGTGAATGCCGTCAAATTACACCAGAAATATTGAGTAATGTACATAAACGTTTTCAAAATTATTGAGATGTGCTGATCCCCGTTAGGGTATTGAAGTTACGGGGATGACAAAAGCGGAAAAGTTCTTTCCTCTCGAACCAGAAATTGACGGGTCCAAGCGACTTTCCACATTTTCATTTCAAAGCTGGAAAATCGAGTTGTTAAGTTTTCGTTGGATCATACTGTATGTTGATTGGATGGAAATCCCCAGACGAACTAGTTCGGATGATTAGAGTGAAACTACTTCTTTTCAAATTGGTTTGGTTATCTCAACAAAAAACTTACCTGAAACCCATCTTCATACTCCACGGGCTTCTCTTGTTTATGCTGGTACGTCAGCGATCCATGTCTCACCAAAACCCCAACGGCGCGACTCCTCTCGTCTATGAAGAATATTTCCGTGAACACTATTATACCGAACACAGCGAAAAACATGATAACTATGAAAAAGCTCAAGTTGGCGCGTTGTCTGCTACGAAACGTCACGTATTTTTTCTTTCCTCCGCTAGACGAGCCCATTTTGATTTATCTGAAACGAAAAGCAATAATAAACTCTTTGAGGAAACAGAATAATAATACTCGAGGCAAATACGACTTCAACCAAGAGGAATTCAGATCATGAGTGGTTTTGCACCTTATAATCATTACAGGAGTCACACAATGTGAAATATTTTATGCGAATGCTTCGATAAAAATTTTACGATTATTCGGAATTGAATGTTCAGAAAAAAAGATTAACGATCCAATATTATTAGTTTTTTACAACAATCCACCCATGTTTGGAAAGTTCTGTATCTGTAGAGTAGGGAAAGTGAGTGTAGCCCCACAGCATTTAGGCCACAATATGACCCATTGAACAATCCTTCCAAGGAGTCGCTCTCCTAGGACATTGTCCATCCTGCCTTATCTAGGAAGGAGGACAGGTCACCAGGGGACATCTCCTTAATATCGACAGGTGTAGGCCAAGACTCACCGAACACACACTCTCTTATCGACGATAGCTCCAGACATTCACATAAGACATGCCTGACAGTTTCATCTTCCTGTTCACACATCCTGCATAGAGGTGTGTCCACTAGCCCCATAATATGGAGGTGTTTCCTTAGTTGAAAGTGTTCACTCAGAAATCCCACTGTTAAACGTAGGTTCTTCCTGGTCATCGCCAAATATTTATTCGGATCCAGCTTCCCAGGGTTGCCCAGGGTGATCCTGGCAAAACTGCATCCTTTGGTTTCATCCGGTCTCTTAAGGGATTGAGTATGGGTGTAACGTTTGGCTAGTTCCGCAATTGTCGAAGTCGTCAAGCCATGGGTGTCATCTGGTCCCAAAATTTTCAGTCCAGCATCCATCTTGGCCAAAGAGTCAGCAATGCGGTTACCTTTGCTCCTGTCGTGCCCTTTCACCCACCTTAGAAGAACGATATTATTATCTACCGAGGCGTTAGCTGAATCTTGGTGGCACTCTAGTGCTAACCCTGAGATAATATGTTGTCTATTCAAGGTTAGTAGGGCTTGTCTACTATCAGTGCAGATAATTATGTTTTTGCCAGAAATTCCTTTTCTGGTTAGCTCTTTTGTGGCGATTGAGATACCACGCTGGTATTTTTTCCCATTCCCCACTTAATCCTTAGGCTAAGTGATCTGGAGTAAACTCCACATCCTGATCCTTTCTTGGTTTTTGAGCCGTCTGTGTATATGCGTATTGAATTTGCAGCATCTGCCTCAGTGTTCTGTTTTATTTGTATTTTGTATGGTTTATTAAACACAAACCTGGGTTCAATTGCGTCACTGGCTACCTGTAGCAGAGGAACCGCAGTGTGTGCCTCTCTCCACAGGCCCAGCCTCAGTTGACCCATTCCTACCTCGGGGTTTACACCAGCCGTGCGCAATCGTAGCATGGCCATTAGCGCAACCTCCTTGACGTGCAGGTCCAGAGGTGTCAGACCAGTAACTTATTCCATTGCCGCGGTTGGTGTTGTTCTCATGGCTCCTGTGATGTTCAGACAAGCCATTCGCTGTATTTGATATAATTTTTGGATGGCCGTTGCTTGTAGAGTTTTCGGTTCCCATGCAATGGCTTCGTACGTTAGCATAGGTCTTATTATTGCAGTGTAGATCCAGGTGACTACACGAGGCGAGAGACCCCATGTGCGTCCCACTGTCCTCCGACACTGCTCATAGGCCACATATGGCCTTTCTGCTCTGCTCTGAATGTGCGAGTCCCATGTTAACTTCCTGTCGAGGGTGATACCGAGGTATTTCACCTCTTCAGATGAGTTTAGTTTGCTTTTGAAGATTTCGGAGGGTTTCAAGCCCGATAAGCTTCTTTTCCTAGTGAAAAGGACAATCTCCGTCTTCTTGGGATTGATCGACAGTGAGTGTTCTTTACACCATGTTTCTTTTAATTTGAGACCATCCTGCGCTCTATCACACAGTGTTCACAAATTTGCCGGTCTGCAAGATAATTATGTCATCTGCATATGCAATTGTGTAGAAACCATTATTGTTGAGGTGATCAATCAGGGTATCCAGGACTATGTTCCAAAGAAGGGGTGATAAGACCCCTCCCTGCGGACATCCCCTCATGACCAGTCCTCTCACAGTAATGTCTTTTACATTTATACATATTGCTCTACTAGAGAGCATCTTGAGTATCCATTATCCTACCACCAAGGGTATGTTCCTGGAGTTAAGTTGCTGGGTGATCGGAGAGTTATCTGAATGGAAAAAGATTCGTTTATGATGAGATAGTATTCACATCTGAAAAATTCAGAACAGTTGGCACGTTACAGGTTTATAAAATGGCGTACTGAAGTAATAATCCACATAACAATATTGTGTTGTGGAAGAGTAGACAAAATTCAGTCCGTATTCCTGGACTAAGCTAGAAAAATTCTCCTTTCTTGAAGTAACGGACGGTTGCTAAAAAAGGCTTTTTTCAGTCCACCTTACTATGAGCTCCCAACAGTATCAACATGATATATTAAGGTCCGGAAGTACTGAAGATCTTGTTTGTGATACTAACTACTATGTCGTTGGAAACACGATTTATTGAAGTCTTTCCCAGATAGCCCTTGTCAAATCTTCTGATGGGTACTCAATTATAGTACTCTCCGTACATACCTTTGAATTCATAACAAACAACTATAAGGGGTGTCCATAGATGGGAGCGCACTAGGTATAGAACTTCTTCATTTGTGAGAACAGGATCGAGCTGGTATCAAGAAATTGAATTGAAAGTACTTTCGGGATCGTATGTATAAAGCACGCACTTCGAAGAGATAAACATCATATAGAGTTATCACAAAAACCGTCCACACTTCGAACTATCCAGTCCTAATGACTCGATTTACATATGAGTTATTTTGGCTTATCTCTGAAACTTATCAGCCTGCACATTCATTTTCAAAAACACAATGATAATGACAATAATAATGAAAATCATTACCCACGAATTCACCTCAATACTCATTGGTGCACTACAGAACGAATTCGGAAACTCCGAACTATGCATTCAGTTAGAATCAATAAAAAATGGAGTGTCATTGATAGCTGGAAACGTGTTTATGGTGTAATTGTGTTATCAGTTCAAAAAGTGGTGTTTTATGTGGCAACCACGCACAAAACAAGTTTTTCTTGGATAGCACAGGCTATTTTTCTTCAAATGTGAAAACTGTACATTTCTGAAAGATTATGTGAAACTGGGAAACTGCCAGTTTTACTGCTCCAACAGTAAAAACAATTACTTTCAGTTCCGGCGGTGGTGAAAGTGGAAGCTTATCATGGTAGCGATGATTTGAAATGTCAACCTTTATATTCAGTGTCGAGCACGACACGTCATATAACTTCGATGTTTGATAGAAAAAGTTTGACTTTTAGTTATTGATCTTCATGAACACTTTTCAATTATTTAATATTCATAACTTCCTCAAGTTCATCTCAGTCGAGATCCGCCTGATTTATATTCTGATGTGGTAGATTTCGAGGAAATATACTTTCGGGAGAATTGACTTGGAATTAAGTTGCTACAGTTCGTGTAGGTACCTTCACAGAAGAAAATCTTGTATTCACTGTTGGCGATACAAATGCTGGAATTGATTTCCAATTATTGGGACGGGTACACTTGCAGACCGGTTTCGAGCTATTTGGCACTGGCACCGATCGGATATAATGCAACGCCCTTCATGGTATTAGCCAGAGGAATAGTTGTTTTCTGACATGTTTCAGCCAGACACTTACGGCGTAGGTAGTTGTGACTGGCCTGAACGAATTGTTCAAAAGATGATTTGACCTACCGCCAATCTTCACGTATGCCCAACGACTATGTTGAATGTTTTGGAGTTGCAACAGTTTTTTTGTAATCTTTCAATCATGGCTAAGTCAAGAAGGTGTTCCTGCTCGCATTGAAGTAGTAGAAACAATAAGATATTTCAAGTTATTCCTAAGAAAAATCACAGAACATTTATAGAAATAAAAACCTTTTATACAAGGTGTCATTGAAGAGATCATATTGTGAAACAGAATAAGATGAAAAACATGTCGAAGGGCTTCGTTAAATACGATCATGGAATCAGCTTTTGTTCTTGAATTGCATCAAAATCGATTCAACTCCTAAATGAGCATGAATAGGTATTGGAATAGAATTGCACACCCATGTTTGTATTTTGACATTTCTGGATAGGTCGTGGCATAATGCTGCAATAGTATATTCTTCAACGGACAAGGAATGACAGTAATTTCCTACGAGTGAGAAAATGGCATTCCACGCGAGTTATATAGTATACTTTTTCTACAGTTATAGCATATGATAATTTAACAAATAACATGAACTCAAAATGTAATATTATTCAAAGTTTCCATTTAGGTATAATTCAATAGGTGAATAGGCAGTCATTGCTCGAATTTTTTCCTTGACAAGTCTTATACTGTTTTAGAAAAGTGTCAAAATGATAATAAAATGATTTTATTGGACTTTGAGACAATGAAGTCATCGTGTAATCAGGTGAGGAAATGGGGCATAAAATGTTCACATTGTTCTATCAAGGACAGTTGAGATACAGCAGTTTTGTGTTGGAGCCGTAGAAACCCTGGTGACCTGGTGATGATACGATAATCTTAACAAATTATATGTTTCATTTCTCAAACATCCGGAGAGTGCATTTAAGCGATAACTATCCTTCAGATGATTTCAGAATATAATTACCTTCGAGGTGAAACACCAATGAGAAAATTGAAGGCTTCATAGAGTTTTACAGCGATTACTTTTTTCACTTGTCAAAATGTGACTTGTTTGGCATTTCAACCAATAGCAACTGTTATTCTAGCCAAGCATTCGATTCTATACTGGCAAAACTGACTGGTCCACGATAAAACGTTGTTTACCTTTGAACTGTCAAAACTATAAGGTTTACCACGTCGATTCTATTGAACTGGCTTATATACAAGGTTGAAATATAAATTATCGCGAACGAAAAGTTACCTGATTAATAATAGTCATTCACTTCTCATTTTGTCAGCATAACAATAAATGAACGACACATTTCCTTGAATACTCAAATTTCAGCCACGTAAATAGCTCGTGAAAATAACGAAGTATATGGCAGATATTGCAAATTTCAAATGACGACTTACGTCATGGTCGAAATTGCAACCGCTTGTAGACCGATTCAAACTTAAGGTTTCCTGAATTCAAATGGAGATGGCATACGATTGTTCAATTTGTTTTTTGTGGTTTGAGACGAAACCGTTGTATGAGATATCGAATAATTTTATGTTCCTTCAGACGCGATTTTCAATTCATAAGAAATTATCAATTATCAACCTTGTACAATGAGAGGTGTGACGCCATCTCTTGATATCGTCAGAAAGCATTAGTAAGGTTTGCTCCAAACTATCATAATTTCTAGATATCTCTATCATATGCACCGTGTAAGCATCATATCTCTTCTAGATCATCGAAGGCCTACATCGTTGTTTGGTATTTGGAATCGAGTACCGCATGCTCAACATTAAACAATGTAAAATCAACCAATGACTTTGGAGAGACATCAAGTATTTCTGTTGCCCGATCCATTTAAAAAAACTGTGTTTTCAATTATTGTTTATTTTCTAATAAATACATTTCCTTCTCTTCTCCTCATGTTAATGAAATGCTAATGAATTGAATTGTTATTCATTTGTTCAATGAATAATCTCTCCAATTACAACTCGTTCTTCAAATTAATGAGATAAATTCTGTAATTTTTTTTAAAACTCAATTTTTTTTATTTTGAGGCAAAAGCATTCAAACTAATCGTATCAGATAGAATGACGAGTCCTACTTTTACCAAATAAAAGTTTTCGTGGAAAATAAAAATTTATCGATATAATTCGAAGGACTCGTGGTATTACCTTTGATTAGTTGCACTAGGCCTCTTTAAACGATCGAACTGATCGAAATAAACCTAACTTTTGGCTCACTTCTCAGGTTCTCAGTATAGCTGAAACTTTTCCTAGAGATCAATTACCCTAACACCAAACTGATATTTTTGCACTCGACGGGCGTTTCGCTAGAAGCATCTTCAGTAGGAGAAAATTGATACTGTATCAATTTTCTTCTCCTGAAAATGCTAACATTGTTAGCGAAAAGCTAAAATATCAGTTTGGTGTTAGGGTAATCGATCTCTAGGAAAAGTTTCAACTTTTACACCAAACGTTCCAATCTCATCGTTTATTCTTGGTATGGTGTTCCTGTGTTTGCTTTTGACGTTTTTTGACCTTAATTTTTTTTTCGGAAATTATTTCAACATGAACCTCTCCCCTACACTAAGCTCAGTCAACTAAAATGCATAATTTTCAGAATTCTGCTTCCAGCAAATGCTGTGACTGATGATTAGAGATGAAATTCCGAATCAATTGATTATACGTCAAGTCGTTTGCTAAGCAAGATTACGAAAATCATGGATGTGCACACATTTCAACAGATTAAATTTACTGTTTCCAAACAACTACTTATTTTTCTAGTGACGGAATTTTTTTTGGGAAATTTCTGGAACAGCATCCATGTTATATGTGAATGATGTCTGATATAATGTATTATGACAAAACCGATGACAGAACAAAAGAATGGTTTCCGGTTCTTGTATTCGATTACATTCGCCAGAAAAAGTAATACACTCAACCTGCACGTTCCCTTCCACAAGATCCAATGTGGCGCTAAATGAAATATAAAGGGTAAAACACCCTTCTCCGACGAACGACATATATCGTCTAGGCCCATCGCCTGAACTAATAAAACGACTATTTCGTAATGAAATTCTCGGAGATCCTTCCTTGAGATCTGTCTGACTACCCGATTGATCCTTTGACATGGAATTCGGGCCTGCAAGGGTGAGTCCAGGATTAGAAAAACTGGTTCGGGAATCCTGAATAAATTCACGATCAATCACGTCGATTATTCGTTCAGTAAATATCCTTGATGGAAACCATTTTCAATGAGGTGTTTGGGAGATAAGAAAACTACGGCAACTGTTTACAGACGACTCGCATCGATCTCAAACTGCGATGATTTTTTCTTTCGACTTCTGATCGTTAATACTATTTGTTCCTACTCTTACACCTGTGGGTAATTGAGCGGTATGGACGACTGTGTTGATATAATTCCATATCCCTACAAGTTGTGATATTGGGGGATATTATAATTTTTCTGACAGAGGGAAGTTTTGAGAAAGTTTTTTTGACATTTTGTACTCAAGTCAATATCGAAAAATACAAAAATTCTATGAGAGAAATAACATGAGATATTGACAAAATGGTTAAGGCTTTCGCGGCCGAGGTTATTAGTATAACTACTTACTTTTCTTCGGGCTCGAAGGCCGTCGTGCTTTGGAATTTCTTCCTATCGTTTCGCTAGCGCGAGTGGCCAGCTTCTTCAGAGGCTTACTCATTTCCGATGACTAGTCATCGGACTAGTCATCTTCGAACCCGAGGAAAAGTAGTTCTACTAACATGAAATATTATCAATATATAAATAGAGGCACTGAATAACATAGAAGTCACTTTTTTCTCGCACAATTTATTCACCAAGCACTCGAAACCTGAACCAAAAAAAATATTCATAGGATCTTTACAAGGATAGAGATTAATTAGTGAAAAACCCCCTTCTCTCCACGAAAAATATCATTTTCAGTCATGTGAAATGCATGTGTCATCGAAGTGTCAATTTTTACAGACTAAATTGGCTCAAAGTCGACTTTCTCGTGAATGTTTGGTGTAAGATGCCTGGAAACCCTGGTGTATTTACTTATACCTGTAGAAGTTTGGGATAAAAGTAGCGAAATCTGGATTGCTTGATTTTTGGTGGATAATTGAGCTTTTGGAGGTTTCCGTACAATATGTACAGATGTCGCCAACACGCTCTTGTCAGTCTTGTCTGAAGCTAAATTTGCACTAAGTGAAAATGTGCAGTCGGGTTTTCCCACTTTTATTTGATTGGCTAGCGAGAAGAGATCGCAACCTGAAGGATAATGGGTGGACAATGAGATACCAGTGACAACGTTTCGATATTTAAAAGCAATAAAATCAACAAATAAACACGACAAAAACATCGTAAACATCAAAATTTCAAACTGACATGACAATATGACAATTAACTTGACACTTGTCATTAAATTTGAAAAATGGGAACATAACGCCCTCTACCGAAAAAATAGGGGAAACCTTCAAAAGCGTCGATTGTTTTTTTCGTCACAAAAATCTAAACAAAATCTAATCAGTTGAGTCACCAGGACTTCTAGGCATCTTAGTTTGGTGTTTTAAGTGGAAAACTTCTATGATTCATTTAGACTTAATTTTATTTACCCAAGAAATAAATATACATGAATATTACATAACAATAGTGTAAAATTTCCGGGTAAACATGGCCAGGGTTCAACTAAGTTGATCTTCCACCCTGCCATTCGATAAGTTACTAATGACTAATAACTATAATTCAGAGAAAGGCAATCCGTCTTGTTGGTGACTCGTATCTCCTGTCCCTTGATTCAAGCGGTGTTCTTTGAACATTACAGGGCTTCCCTTTCGTGAGAATCTGCATATAAAAAAAAAGATAACAGTGATGATGCTATGAGCTATAGAGAGAAAAGTTATACAGATTCATACCTAGACATTACACAAAAATAATATTTAATCTATCCATAATGATGACAGTAGTAACAAACAGGCTACAATGCTAAAGTAAATTACATTCATTACCGAGTAGTAGCTAAAAAGGAGAGACACTGAACACTTAATGAATTGTTTATATAGAAATAAATACGCAAAAGTATATATTTGAATTTCTGAGGCTTCATGCGGCTTGATGCGCCATCAGGTAATCTTTAATTTTTTTCCTAAAAACAAACAAAGATGTATTTTTGAATTCAGCTGGCAAATCATTCCAAAGTCGGGCTGTGTGTATTATGTTTGGGTTTTCTAAAATTATCGTGATATGTAGTGCTATAATTATGAGAGTGAGAGTGTAATCGAGTAAACAAATATTTTGGCTTCTTATTTTCGGAATATTGAAAACGAAAATATAAAAATGTAATAGACTTCTGTTACTCATATTAAGTATTCGCTTCGAGTTCAGGTGAGGCGATATATATTCACTGATGAGCTCAGGAATATTTTTCTTTAGTGAAACAAGCTTGTTTGGGTTTGAGAAAGAAATGATATCCCGATAAATGACATTTTCTATTTGCTTCTCTCTTTACGTGGTTCAGCGCCTGTCATAGGGAAGTAGCTGTTTTAGATAGACTCTTTTCTCCTTTTTGTGAATGATTTGAAAGTTTATGAATGACATATATATATATATATATATATATATATATATATATATATATATATATATATATATATATATATATATATATATATATATATATATATATATATATATATATATATATATATATATATACATATATATATCAGCAGAAAAAGTTTGCTAAATATTCGATTTTACTCATTTCGTAGGAGTATTGCACTTTTTTGCAAGAGCCAAAAAATACTTCCTCAGAAGTTGTGATATGAATACCGCCTTCTAGAAGAAAACAAAATACTATGTTGTCTGAAAACCCTGGTTTTGGAACTGATGCGATATTGATCAGAATTTGATGGTGTCACTTTCAGAGATCACTTTAAGTTCGTAATTCCATCCTGAATGACGTCAATTGTGAAAAACAACATGATTTGATAATAATTTATTTATTTTCTGAGAGATGGGTTTCGGTTCCTGCTGAACTCGTGTTCTCTTACTA
Organism: Zygogramma bicolorata; assembly: GCA_032362365.1. Classification (NCBI taxonomy): domain Eukaryota; kingdom Metazoa; phylum Arthropoda; class Insecta; order Coleoptera; family Chrysomelidae; genus Zygogramma; species Zygogramma bicolorata. The sequence continues at coordinate 679,026 of JAVJAQ010005530.1, read as the reverse complement.
TTGATCGTAGTTTTCGAGGAATTTCGTTATTGATAGTTAACTTTCTTTGTTTTCAATGATGCTTATTGTGGTTGATTTAGATCTTGGGAGATAGTAATACTTTTGTACCATAATCCATAATGTTATCATATTCACGCAATGATCATAAAACATAATGGAAATATGTTTATAGTCGATTTTAAAATTTGTTCCTTCGATTCAGGGGGAGTTTTTTATTATACTGTAATACATATATATAATACAATTCAACACAAACTTGTATAGAAGTGTAGAATACAAAAAGGCCAAACGGTGCATTCCTTGGTTTAGAAAAAGGTCTTATTCCACGTTTTTTGCACTAAAAAACTTTTCTCGTCACCTTCATTCATACTTTTTTCCATTCGATCTTTTTTCTGCACAAATATATTATTCATTCGATATGAAAAAAAAAAATGAAATTCCCTGGAAGGAAGGGAATTTGGGTACTTCGGTACTTAATAAACAATCTAATAATGCAGCCTATGCTGCAGATCTGTCAGCGTTCAGTAGTGAAAGTATCGCCAACCGGCACAAAGATGCATATTCACAGGATTAGCGAAAAACATTTGCTCTGCTCCCATATCCTAAGTGCGATGAATCGGTGAAACTGATATTTCCCGTGAAATTGTTCAAAATACTGAACAAAAATGAGCTTATGTTGCATATAAATAACTTCGATGGTTTATCAACTCATTTTCTGTTATCATATACCCACTCAATATCGATGTTTTATCATTAATGAAAATACTGCAAAATTAAAGATTCACGAAAATATTATCTTCCGCAAATTCTGTGCGGGATTGTTGACGATTAACATGAAATTTCTAAAAAAAATTGTTTGTTCCCTTAACCAGCTGACAAACGTCAACCCTCAGAAGTCGAAACTTGTGCGAGCAATGGATCAACGAGGCCTTACCTTTTGATGTGCGATTACCAAGTACGGTGGCCCGGCGAGGATTCGAACCCCAGCCTTCCGCTTGATAGGCAGATATGCTAACCACTACACCACCGAGGCCATTTTTTGTCTTTTTCATAAGAGCAGCTCCAAACATATCATGGTTTGGACTCCACGTGGTTGTGAGAACCTTCTCGAAACGGTTCCACACTAGGAAAGGTCATGTATAATCAGTACTTCGAATGAGAACGTGATGATCATAGCAGGTATCATTCATTTAACATGATAAATTGTTTTTCTTCAATGGAAATCAATAACCCCGAGAACACCCCCCACACGACGTGCGTTTTGCTTGAAAAGTCCAGGAATGATCACATATGTGAATATTCTTATTTGGTTAACAAAAGTCGAGTGTTATCGGTTTCAATTTGGTGTTAGGGTCCTTGATCTCTGTAGAAAGAGTTTCACTGCCAACGCCAATACGCCAAGAGCCAGAGCAAAAAAAGTAGGTTCATAATGCAATCTTCTACAGAATTGATTTTCTTGTTGGAAAATGTTTGGGGGTGTCCCCTGAATATAAATTCAAGTTGGCGGGATAGGAGGGGTTGAGCTTCAGCCGCCATCTTGGAAAACACGTTTCATCAAATATCTCGTGAACCGTGCATCGTACGACAAAAACAGTGGGGATCATTTTCATAGATAATAAAATTCTCTTCAACTTTTATTCGAAACTTTTTTCCGTATAGTGCATAGGTTTTCATTTATAGCGCGCCAAACTGTTCCCAGCATGGTTATTGCTAAATATATAGTGAACGGTTGATGAAACAGTATAAGTGGCAGTATTTTGGCGCGCCATAAATAAAAACCTATGCTTTATACAAAAAAAAGGTTCAGATGAAAGTTGCAGAGAATTTCATTATCTACAAAAACGATTCCTACTGTTTTTATCGTACGATGCACGGTTCACGAGATATTCGATAAAACGTGTTTTCCAAGATGGCGGCTGAAGCTCAACCCCCCCCGTCCCGCCAACTTGAATTTACATTCAGGGGACACCCCCGAACATTTTCCAACAAGAATATCAATTCTGTAGAAGATTGCAGAAAAAAAGTACCTGGTTATTGGACTACAAAGGTTATCATAATATCAATGAGAAGTTGGTGAGTTGAAAATTCCTTCGGAAGTTCAACATAAACGAAGGAAGCAGTGGTATAATTATCTTACAATTGATCCCAGCAATGGAGGAATAAGTATTAAATCTAACAACTTGAATATTATTATTATATAATTACTCACAGCACTTGTCTCTGGACACAATTTGTAGTGAAATATTCAATAATTTTCGGAGGTGTCTTGAAACACACGAAATTGCGAGTAGTGATCTTGATCTTGATATTAGATAACAAGGTATACTAAGTAATCTTGAACTTTATTCATTCCAATCAGACAGACATTCTATTCATTCGCTTTATCAGTTTATACTAATATAAATATACTCATCATGTGTAAAACACTGTTCTATAGAACATGATGGTTTGGGTGAGAATGGAGTCCTATTGATTTTGAAGTGGAAGAAACGAGAGGATGGTAACGTTTGGAATAATCAACAACTACATTTGAAATTTCAGTGTGTTGGTACTATCGTGGTGCCGTACTTTAACTTTGCGTTAGTCGCATATATCTCTCAGATACAAGCAAGATTTGTTTCATGTACAAAATCGTAGTTCAGATGTAGCTATTGTCGACGATTCCATTACCTACAAACAGCACATACAGAAAGTGACATGACAAAGTAGTTCACTTGCCACGGTGACGGACGGAGATTTGAGAAATTACGCGTTTTGTATCTCATAGATACATGCCACTCTGGATGTAAGTGTCAGTGAAACATTGAAAATGAACCTGAACGAGGAACGATATTCTTAAAAAAAAGTGTGATACATGGTATACACAAACTAAAAAGTCCTGTTTTACCAAATATGCCAAAAAAGTAAAAAATATTTAGGCCTTGAACATTTAATATACAGTATCCTTCTTTTTATTCAATGAACGGGTCAACCCAAGAAATCGAAACATGAGTTATGAAATATATTCATAAATACTATATTTTGAAGTGAAATTGACAGATTCAAGATGGCGGCTGGACGCCATCTTGAAAAAAATAAATAGAAAGCATTGTGGAAAGTCATTTTGAAGCTCTCGATGAATAATTCACTACCCTAGATTATGAAGTCAATATCTTCACCTACTACTAATTGATTGGCAGACACATTTCTCTAATAAAAACATGTCAGATGCAACCGAGGAGTTCTACAGTCTTTTATTCAAAATCATTGAATTATATATTCCTAAAGTTCACAGAAAATATCAAAAATATCACAAATATCCCGAATATTACTCTATGACTACCATCGACCTTACAAAGAAAAAAATAAATTTCACAAAAAGTGGAAAACATATCATAATCCTCATGATTATAACATGTTCACGGACCTGAGAAAAAGAAGTAAATACTCTATCCAAAATGATTACAAAAACTACGTTGGTTCTATTGAGATAAGTGTCCACGATAACATAAAAAAATTCTGGCATTTCGCCTCTGCGAATAAAAGAAACAATAATATTCCAGGGGAGATGATTGATAACGGTAATATTATTACAGGTCCCAAAGATATATGTGAATTATTTTCTTCCTACTTTCGCTCAGTGTACGAACCTCACAAACATACTTTTGCAATATATAGCCCGCGCAATATTAACCATCAAACTATAGACGTCAAACAAATCAGTGTTGAAGAGATTGAGAATAAACTTTCATCCTTGGATGAAAATAAAGGAGCTGGTCCCGATGGCGTACCATCGTATTTCATAAAACACTGCGCTAAATCTCTATCAATGCCGCTGTTCATCCTGTACAATTTGTCACTTCAGACTAGTGAACTGCCTACTATATGGAAGAACTGTCATCTGATCCCTATATTTAAAAATTCCGGCAATAAAAATGATGTTGAGAATTACCGTGGTATAAGTAAGCTTTGCATTTTCAGCAAAGTGTTTGAATCCATAGTTTACGATGTCTTGTTTGAGGGTGTAAGGTCTCTTATTCTGCAAGAACAGCATGGATTTTTTTTGGGACGTTCAATTGAAAGTAATTTGTTGTGTTAAACTGAGTTCATTTCTTACTGCATGGACTCGCGCCTAAAGGTGGATTCCGTGTACACCGATTTCAGCAAAGCTTTTGATAAAATTAACCACAATATTCTAATGATGAAACTAGCTGAAATCGGGGTGCACGGCAATCTGATGAGGTGGATAGCATCTTATGTTAGCAATAGGTCACAAGTAGTCTCGATTCTCGGGTGGAAATCGTCACCATCTTATGTAACATCTGGCATTCCTCAAGAGTCCCATTTGGGACCATTATTGTTCTCGATTTACATCAACGACATATACCAGTGTTTCAGTCACTGTAAATTTTTGCTCTATGCTGATGACTTAAAACTATTTACTGTGATTGAAAAACCTGAAGATGGCGACAGGATCCAGCAAGATTTGAATAACCTGTCGGCTTATTGTGAAACGAACCGTTTGTTTATCAACAATAAAAAATGTTCAGCAATTTCATTCACCAAAAATATACAGGGTATCAGAACGGATTACTACATCAACAATGAACTTATCACTAAGAAAAGTAATGTTAAAGATCTAGGTATAATTTTTGATTCTAAAATGTCGTTCAACCTACACATTGACTATATAGCCGGAAAATGTAACAAGTAAATGGGATATATTTTTCGTATATGCCGAGACTTTAGATCTGTGAAAGCTCTCAAATCAATATACTTTGCCCTTATTTATAGTAGACTGAACTTCGGGTCAACCATTTGGTCGCCAAGGTATTACCTCCATATAACTAGACTTGAAAGAATTCAAAACAAATTTGTTAGATACCTAAATTTCAAAGTGACGGGAAATTACCAACTTTCTGACACTAAAAGTTTACTTGAACGATACAATTTTCTTACCCTTGAAAACAGAAGAGAAAGCATAATGATCTACATATATTATACAAAATTGTTGATGGTTTGATTGACTGCTCAGATCTTCTGTCCTCAATCCCGTTCTTCGTTTCCGCGAGGCCTACTAGAAGTAGACAATTGTTTTATATCTGTTACCATAGAACTAATATGTGCCAGAATTCTCCAATCTCTAGGATGTGTCAGTGTTATAACTCATTTTGTTCTGACATTGATCTGTTCTCCTGTAAATTTTTGAATTTCCGGAAACAAATAAGAAACATATATTTTAATTGATGACCTCCCTTCTTTGTATTCATTGTATTTGTATTGTAGATATATGTTACTCAGACTTTTTATACAATATCGATGTAAACTTTATGTACTTAGTGGATACTGTTGTGGACTGCAGTCTGTTTGTATCCTGAAGCTGATAATAAATAAATAAACTACAAAATGGTGGAAAATTTGATAAGTACCTGAATAATAACACGTTAATATCGATATTTCTAGAAATATTAGTTTTCTCTGCCATATGGCAATCGCAAAAACCCGATAAGGTTTTCCAGGTTATTTTTTATTAATAAAAAAAAAACAAAAATGTCAGTACAACGAAAATCATTGTTCAATTCGAATATTCTCATTTGGTTTTCGATTAATGATAGATAGGTACCACGTAAACTATCTCCAAAATGATCCATTGAACAAAATTCAACAGGGGTACTGTATCTGTATATGCTGGAAAGTACAGTTGATTCTCTAATCACCGAAATCGTCGAAGTGAATCCTGATGAATTCGAGATGTTTATTATTATTCCAACAAGATGAAGTACCACCTCATCACTCCAGAGAAGTGAGAAACTAGTTGGATAATACTTGGCATGGTCGTTGGATTGGTCATCGAAGTCCTACGGCCAGCCTCTGTTGATAGATACGTGTATCTCTTTCATTGGACTATGGAAGTTCCATAAGTCATCTCTAGGATCATCTTTTTTTCACTTGGAATCCACCTCTTCCAGTAGAGACTATACATCAAATATCCATGGAATAGTTCTTACTCGTAGAGCTTTTACCATAAGGGGAATTACATACTCCCATGAAGATTGAAATCTTAACTTTTGAATACCTATATCCAATCTATCACAACAAATCGAGAATATTCTATTTCTATAAAATTTGACTTACTGCGTTCATGCATGTGGTATAAAAAAAATACTGTTACGATTGACGCCCGTATTCAGCAATGTAACATTCATAACTCCCTGTTTTTACGCGTTATAGGTGATTTGATTCATTTTTAATATTTTGAGGAATCGCACTGACACTTGAAATAAGGATCTTGCTACAATACACAATTTTTCATCACAAAATATCATTTGAATTACCAAAAAGACCTAAACAGAAAATTGTAACAAGGATGATAAAGAATACCCAAATGATTTTTTGCCAGTAAATCTTTGGATTCAGGTGCACATAGTTAATTTCGCATAGTCTTTCCCTTTGTGTTTAGATTTTCTCTCACAGGTTTGAACTCTGAATTCAGGTCATTCAGTTTTCTTTATGCTATGTACATTGCCCGTAGTCATACCTCAACAGCTTATACAAATATTTATATTTTAATGTTTTATTCTGATATAAGAGAATACCCAAGACCCTACCAACCAGACACTCCAACACGAATCGCTACCTACTAACATAAATTCTTCATCATCTATCTTTCACATAATTCCTTGACGATTGTATTGAAATAACACATATTCATCTGCATATGAAACGACGTGGATTTTTTTCATGAAGTCAGTTGACATCAATTGAAAAAAATCAAAATGATTGCGATCTTCAATTTCGTTTGGAAATACTCTGTTTGGTTAACACGAAATACTGAAATAGCAAGCAATAACTGAGATATAATGAAAGAATGTAGGCTTTCACGGCCGGTGTTAATACATCTCTGGTTTTTCGGGCTTGAGGGCCCTGTGGTGGAATTTTGACTTCCGGAGCTTTCGGCTACATCTGCAGCAGCCATCTTCAGCGGCGTGGTCTCGGTTGAACTCCTCTATGTGAGTTTACTACGACAGTCGTCAAAATTCCACCACACGGCCCTCAAGCCCTAAAAACCAGAGATGTAATAACTAAGATATGTATCACTTAATATTAAAACTGTTAATATAATAATTATAATAATAATAAGGCAAACTGAATTGAAAATTTACCTACCTGAAGATTTTCATTGAGTATAGTAATATTTCATATTAGTAATCTCGATTTTTGTAACAACATTATTTTCTTTGATCAATCAATCCTTAATTTCATTATTGACAAAAAAAAATTTCAACCTTTCATTTGTGATTTGATATTCCCACTTCATTTGTATTATTATCCTTTCGTTCTTAGAAACAGGTTTCAATAGAGTTTATAATATAGACAATGGAAGTCCGAACCATCAACATCATTATGCGAGATCTGTAGTTTGGATCCCATTATGGAACGGATTAAAAACAAATTATTATAGTACGGTTGTAGAAATCAATATTTGTTCCAACACTTACGCGTGCACTGTGTACTTTCATCATTTCAATGCAAATAAATGGACGCACCACAAACACTATCAACTATAATTATTTATTCAACACTAATATTATCACATTCACACCCGACATCGCTACCGAAATAGTTTCAACGGTTTTATGGAGATCGTATGAAAATGTTGTCATTCAATAAGCTCATACATACAGATACCACATACTGTCACGAAAACGAATAACAGGCGAACATTAATATGATTAAATGTTACCGATGGTATTAAATTGCGTTCATCTACAGTTAATGAAGCATGGCTGACGCAAATTTAACGTCGTGTTTATTCAATTGCTGTCCGCCAGAGCAGAGCTAGTTAGCGAAATTCGAAGTTTTTCAAACTGTGCTATTGAGACATCGCAAGTTTTTCGGGCTTGAGGGCCGTGTCCTAGAATTTTGAGTTTTGGAACTCTCGGCTACATTTGCGCAGCCATCTTTAGCGGCGTGGTCATAGTTGAACTCCTTCCTGTGAGTATACGATGACTAATGGCAAATCTGGAGGTAATTGTTTGTTTCTTTTCCGACCACAAGATATAACAAACAAGTACCTCCAGATTTTACCATTAGTCATAGTATACTCACAGGAAGGAGTTCAACTATGACCACGCCGCAAATGTTGCCGAAAGTTCCGGAATTCAGAATTCCAGGACACGGCCCTCACGCCCGAAAAGCTTGCGATGTGTCAACACCGGCCGTGGAAGCCCACATTATTTCATTTTGCTATAGGGAAGAATATCGACCGATGAGGGCGCTGGTGGTGGTTAAACTATATCCACCATTTTGAAATAGTTACCTTGTTTACATTTGTGAAATAACGCGCCGAACTGAAATCCAGTCATCAGTTGCCCTCGCTAGACAAAATTTTGATGTTTTTTTGCTATATTTTCATTGTACGAAATTTTTCTCGTGAAGGTTAATATAACTGTGTTCTTGATGCTTTGAATAGCCGCACAATACCATTCATTGGAGGTGAACATAGATGCATTGTGTTTTAAAATCTAATGATATTTGTTCCAGGGCATTTTTTAGTTTTAGTGTAGTGTTAGTGAACCAAAGAGGCTCTTATTACATGGATGATGAAATGCGCCATAACTTCACCTAAAAATAGACAAACAGACTCACCAGGTAACAAGAAATCATCTCTTTCGAAATGCAAGTAAAACACTGAAGCCGCTTTAGGTGGTGATTTATGCAGTTTCAGTTTAATTTTCCAAGCCTTGTACCTGTCTATTTTCTCTTTCAATCCACTTTCCGTAATGTTTTCCACCAAATATGTATTTCTCTTTAGAAACGTGTGGAAAGACAACTTTGGATTTCGGTTCCTAGAGTTGCGGCAACTTGGCACCAAACACTATACGGCTCACTGAGCGATCTGCATCCATGATTGCTTGTTATTATTAATCGAAAAAAATTACAACTTCAGATGAGATTTCCTAAATCAACATCAAATAACTCAATAAATTCACACACATAAAATGGAAGCCGTTTGTTTGTGAAATTATAGCAGTGCGTTATATTTCCGCCAGACGTCGCATAAAATTATGATTTTCCCACTCGTATTGTCACTCCGACCAATAGGCTTTAAGTACTAAGCTGTGCCACATAACCTCAAGTATACAATCTGTTACTATGAGCGTTTTTGTTGATTCCTGGCTTCCTCTATGGATTACAATTATTGATTCTATTATGCATCCTTCACTCTCTTGAGAGAAAGAGTTTCACTTCCAACAAAAGTAAAGTACGTCCCATGACTGACATTGAACATAGAAGTTGAATTTCTTCTTTCACCTAAATTGAATAATTGTTACCATGATTATGTTTTACTACTGTCGCTGGCACAGAAAGAACTTTCAAGGCCGAAGTAATGAAAGTAACAGCTCCCAAGAGATTTGCATTCGCCTCATTTTAGGAAAAATAGCATGTGCACTCTCTTACTACATATTCCCCACGCCTTTCACTGAAAGCATTACTTTTCTTTATAATATACCAATATATACTCCCGAATCGTTTTTGTGTCTATCAAGCCAAAGGATGCATTTTACAAATTATATTTGGATTGAATTGCACCGTCATATTTTGATAGCTCCTTTAAATACAAAGCTCGAGCCAAATTCCAAAAAAACGAGACTCATTCATAAGTTATATATATGTATATATATATATATATATATATATATATATATATATATATATATATGTGTGTGTGTGTGTGTGTCGTTGTTGAGTTCGGGTTGAACCGCGTCTGGAGTTTTGTTCTCGACGTTTCGGCTCCGATTTTGGAGCCATTTTCAAGAGGTAAATGTGACTTCACGCTGAGGTCTCAATCTGCCTACTCCTCAGGTGTTGTCACAGGGGGCAAGGGTTTGTGACTTGACGCCGGGGCCTTAATCTGCCTACTCCCCAGGTCTCGTCACGAGTTCTTTCTAAGGTCTCAATCTGCCTACTCCTTAGATCAAGTCACAAACCTTTGCCCCCTGTGACAACACCTGAGGAGTAGGCAGATTGAGACCTCAGCGTGAAGTCACATTTACCTCTTGAAAATGGCTCCAAAATCGGAGCCGAAACGTCGAGAACAAAACTCCAGACGCGGTTCAACCCGAACTCAACAACGACATACAACTGACCGCGGAAACCTATCCGAACATATATATATATGTATATATATAGATATTGAGAAGTCGAAACCTCCACAACTACCATGTATACCTGCCAGTGTTCATCCATGCAATTTTCTTTTTGACATAGAAAGGGTTCAGATACCAAAAGCTATCACAAATCAATCGTCCTAAAACTGAATTTGGTGCCAAACTTTCCACTGCTGATGTCGTAGTGCCTAAAATGGTGCGTTTTGTGATTATTTTGTCACAGTTCTCATGATAATTCGCCAAACTCAATATATTTTCGTAGTAGCCTCCACTGAGCCGTTAGCTCGCTGCTCAAAACAGAATTACATATCATAAATAGTGAATTAATTGCTAACATAGGTAAGTGAACTTCATTATTCATTATTGGAATGAAAAGATACATTATATCCTACGCAATACCAAATTTTAACCCACTGACAAAGGCATACGTTGCATATTATCATTCGACTTCGACATAATCTGAAAAAAAAATACCCCGTATGCCGCCGGGTACGTTCCTCAAACATTATGTCGCTGAAGTAAATTTATAATGAATGATCAATCAGGGTATGAACGGTCATAGATTTAATTATTATCGGAATGTCTTCAAAGTTGAAAGTCAATCACGCAGGTGTCGAATCAATTACAGCTTCGGAAATCGAATGTTCTGACAGCCGAAATGAAGTGTGCCTCTACAATATTATTAATTATAGAGAACCTGATATCAATCAAAATATTTGGTGATTATTCGAAAGCCGCTTCTGACGTTAGAAGCTTTAAGCCTTTTGACAATCACATATTCTTTTCATAATCATGAATACTGAGATGTCCGTTGAAGTCTATCACTTTTATGGGGGCTGCTTTCTTGGTGTCAGAGGGTGACAATTGTACTTTTTGGGAAAAATTGGGACCTCAACAGAGTAGAAACGGTGATTCTCATTGTCAGATCTGCCTCCCTAGCTCAGGTAGAAATTTAATGGTCAGTGGTCTGTGAGTAGAGCCATATTTTTCATTGGTTTCTGAACTTCATGCTTTCAACGTATCTATTGATAGAGTTCCCAATGTCAGAATTCCTCTTTGTATGGAGAATTGTCACAATACTATTCCTGAATATCAAGGTAAAACGCGGGTAGAGTGCGGGTGTTTAAGTTTGGTGTATTGAACTATACCAAGAAATATTTCGGTACCAATACAATATCATAACTATGATATTGTTTTATTGTTTTTTCATTTCGTGCTAGCCAAGCGTTCAATTTCTGAAACGTATGAAAACGTTTCGTCAGTAGAAAGTAATCTATGACTTCCAATTATTTGTTGGAAGTAATCGATTCCGGATTCAGAGAAGTATTTGAATCTCATCTGAATGGATAATTCGACTCAGCTCAATTACGATGCTTCGTGCAGCGTAACTCCACGACGCTCGAGTAGGGAGAGAGCTTAATCATACAAATGCAGCAGAAATGTGGCATGAATTACAAACCGAAGCAAAATTCTTGGCTCTATTCGAAAGAATCAAAGATGAGTGTGAAGGCAATCAGTTAGTTGAGTAATGGAAATTAGTTTCATTAGGAAGAAAAAATATTAACGTTGAAGATAGAGTCATTTCATGACTTTGAAATAGCTCATTCCAGAAACTATCGAGTTATTGTATAGGACAAGACACCAGAAATTTTTGGTAATTATTTTCCACAAAGTTAAATGAATTTAAAATCAAGAAGGTATTAGTGTTTGAACTTTTAACTTTAGAAATAATATAGTACTTGCCCCATAAATTTGTATTATGGATATTTTCAAGATTTATTCAATAAAAAATGTTCTGCTTGAAATTTGGGACATGGAGTATGCACAGAATAAACAATGTACTTAGATAGGTTTGCAAAATCGCTTGAAACTTTGACACAGAGAGTCTATCAAGGGCGCCGTTTCTTAAGGAAAGAGGGGGCAGGCGCCCCCCTGGATTTAAGATTTTTCAGTTCAGTTCACACGCCGCGTGAAACACTCATATGTTCAATATCCTCACCTCAGTTCATTAGTTGTCTGAAATATCATTGTAATATATTCATGCATTACTCACCATGTTTGATAATGATAAAAATAATGTAAATTTTGTCTCTTCAAAAATATTCATGAAATGTAATAATGCCTCGTACAATATGTTCAATGAAACGGTTTTTCAGTACTCTTATGAGAGTCAAGCCTTGCCTATTTTTTATATACATGCAGATTCACATGAAAGGGAAGCCCTGTAACGTTCAAAAAACACCGCGTCAATCAAGGAACAGAAGGTATGAATCAACATTCACTTTGAATTTTTGAAGTTTGTAACCTCAGCAAAAACCTCTCTTGGCAAGGAGATCCAAAGTTCAGCTGTTCTATTGAAAGGAGATTCTTGAGCAAGAGAGGTTCGACAGGTCTCCAAGCTCACAAAATAGGGGTGGAAATTCTGTACTCGTCGGGCCATCCGTGTAGATACTGTCAAGGGTGAGAAGAGCAGCGACCGTGAAAATATCTATGGAAGAGATAGTCTCCGACCTGTGACCCGTGAGCAAAGAATCACCAACAAGACGGATTGCTTTTTTCTGAATAGAATCAAGAATCTTTAATGAATGATTTGGTGCCGAGCTCCATACATGTTAACTATATTCCAAGACAAGTCGTATCTGAGCCTTTCAGATCATAATAAGCTGACGAGAAGTGGAGTATTTCTTCGCACGAGATTATAATCCGGGAAGCACTCTGAATAGGGGATTCAGAACTCATTGGAATATCCTGTCATATGCAGTTGATCCTCTGCTGGCAAGTGGAATATTAGTGATTGGTATCTTAGTTCAGGAAATGAAGCATTTCAGCTCGCAATGTTCACAGAAGGTAGGGAATAGCTCGAGGATCATTTTCTTTATCATGACGCTGTACACTAGAGCCTTGGGGTGGTTGCCACCCCATCACGGGGGTGGACATTTTTTATTTCATTTCAACTGTAGGAATCGACGGAAGAAGTAATTCTAAGAAAAAAATGTTCCATACGTTTTATTCGTAAGGGTAATATAAGTATTTTGAGTTATTCGAAGTTGAAAGTAACAGTTTTTTGACGAAAAAATCAACTTTTTTAAATTTTTTCTTGCAAATAACTCTAAAACTACATATTTTATCGAAAAAAGTGTGGGGAGGCTAATTGTAGCTTTCGAAAAAACAAAAACAATGCTTTCTTTATAATTTCCTTACGACACATTCGAACTGAGAAACAACAAATTAATGCTTAGCTTTTTTCGTCAAATGTATGAATTGGAAGATTCAAAGCGAAATAACGAGATAAATTTGTATTTTTCGAAGAAAGCTCATAGAATCTTCTTTGAAGTATTCAATTAGAGCTATAGAGAAAACAAATAAAAAAAAAGTCTTCCTTGCATGAAAATTGACCGACTTATGATCAAAATGAGATCGGTACCCGCTTTTTTCTACGAAAAAATCTGTGACAACCTCCAAAGTACCCCCTGACTCAAATTGATCGCCACCCTTCTGTGATTTTCTTTATATATATACTAATAATACACCCACGAAGTTTAACCAATTTAAAATGCCTAATTTTAGAAAAATTGGAGTTTAAAGAGAAAACGTTTTTTTCCAATTTCGTGTTTTTAACACTTTTCTTATATCTCTCGAAATACTAAAGATACGAAAACAAAAAAAACAGTATTGAATTGATGTTTTTTCAATGACAAAAGTTTTTCTGTGTGTAGGTTTTTTGTGAAGTGAATATTCGAGGAGATGTAGTCGTTTAACACCTACATTTACGATCGAACATCACCTCAGTCAAGCGCTTTGAACTCTCCCCATTTAAAAATCAAGTATATAAGCCTAATCCCAAATTTTTGTACATTTCTCGAAGTAATACTATTAATTACAATTCTGTGAAATTTTTCAAAAAAATTCGTTAAATTAGTATTATTGTGTGCAATACAAATATAAATATAATATTTGTAGTTCTTCACTATTTATCGGGTGTAGATAAAATAGCGTATGCAACTCTCATGTGATGGTTATCAATACACTCGCATAAACCATACGAAACTCACCTTCGGCTCGTTTCGTATCCCGGTTTATGCTCATATATTAATAACCATCATTACACGATCGTTGCATAATATACTATTATAGAGATATTTGGATTTCAATTCAGACCGCAGCGCCACATTCAAGAAAACTCCAACTAATAAGCACGAATTTGATAGGTATTGCTATTTAAGGTTAGGACTTTGACGTTGTTTGAAAATCCCACACCGTAAAATTTTGTTAGCGAATAACACATTTTTTTGTTTTTTTCGCTTTTCATGTGAACGTTAATCATAATTTGTGCTTGATAAACATTAGTAACAAATCATCCATCCGTAGTATTTATCCCTCAAAATGATATTTCCATATGGTACACCAACTTTATGTCTGTTAACAATGCTGCGAGTACGTGGCCATTTGTGATTTGTGACAATTTGATCGAGTTCGTATTTTCTGACAGGATGTCAGAACCGACAGAATAGGAAATAGCTTCATCGTTTCATTCAATACATATTTTCTGGTGAAATGTCGAGAAAACTGACCAAACAAGAAAGAGTATCTTTGGAACGAGAAGAAGGGGAATCACAAGAAGAATTTCTCTTCGACAAGGACAAGAAAAACCAAGATATCATCATCGTTAAGATCACGTTGGAAACCTATCAAAATATAATCAGCTTCTTTCCCACCTCCGATATCAAAACACAATGCTCTTTCGAGGGAAAGAGTATCGGAGAAACAACTTGGATGCCAGTTATCGATAGTGACTATCTTCCCATCGACAAAACATTCTCATTCACAATCGATAAAAGTTCGGCCAGGGACATTGACAAACTGATATCTGCTCCTATAGTGATAACTATTACCCAGGCGAGAGGCACTTTCGACCCACGCTCATACGATATCCTCCAGCTCAACCAGGAGTTTGGATCTATAGATAGCCTCAGGTCATTGGAGAGTATCATCGACATCTACGAGGCATTTACCGACCAAACTGTCATCAGAAGTGAAATATTTGATCAACCCACCAAAAAAACGAGGAAATTGAAGAAGATCAAAGGCAATAAAAATTCTAAGAAGCAAAGGGAACGATCCAGTCTTGGGTCCCAATCATCTGGAAGGGGTGAGGGCTCTCTTCTGATTGAGTCTGTCCGAAACCTTCATGAACCGACATCTGAATATCAGGAGGAACCTATTGTTTACGGAATGTGTACAATCGACCTTCTTCCTTTCTTCAACAGAGAAACATCTATTTCGGAAACCTTGTTGATACGCCCAGTGGAAAAATACTACGACGAAAGAATGCTTTCCCACAAAGCCCATCCGAAATTATCGGTTACTGTTTCTATTGATAAAGACATCAGCTTTGCGGGTTCTACAATGATGAACATAACAGTGGAATCTATTTATAATATCCCGCCATCGATGAAGTCAGAAGGAGATTACAAACTGAATGTGATGCTTGCCAAGGGAATAACACGAAAAATTCCCATTTTGTTCACAAATCCCATCTACACAACGCAACCAGGGGGTCATTCGAATAAATGTTGGCCAGGTTTGCGAAAAATTGGAATCAATGCCAATACAACCAAATATCTGTTGAGTAACGATGATGATGAACTTCTAAACAAAGTGGGGGAAGATATCCGACCATATTTGATCGAAGAGAACCCTAAATTGGTTTTCAACATGATCAAAAGAAATATTCTACTAGAAGACGGATCAGAGGAACTCGCAGAGCAGATCAGGACACATCGAAAAATAATGTTGGAATTCTCCACAAAAGTCAACCGAAAATACAATTATCCTTTTCCAAGACCTGAAAAAGATCTTTCTGTGCCTTCGATAAAGTTTGGAAGTGAATTCTTGAAAAAATCTAAACAACTCTCCCCTCATTTCTTAGTTGCTTTAGATGTATCAGAACTTCTTTATCCAGGAGTCTCCAGAATTCGCCTTGCAAGTCCTTTGACCAGCTACAGCATTGAAGAGGCCCTTAAGTATGGTAGTCAAGATGATACTCTCCTGACTACTGCCACCAAGAAGAACATTCCATCTAAAGAAGCTCTGAATAAGACTAAAGATAAAACGAATAAAATCAAAGACTCCGAAAAAAGTGAAAAATCATCAGTGAAGAGTAAAGACAAAGAACCTGTCGATAAGGATTTGAAAAAACTCTTACCTGTAAAACCAGAACCTGAGCCAGAACCAGAGCCCGTCGTTCCAATTCTCAACGATCAAGGTAAACCCTGCTTCATAATAGTAGAGATCGAATTATCAAAATCAATCACACCTGAACGAGAAATGGAAGATCTGACAGATGGAATGCACGAGCTGCTGCAGAGAAAACCACAATTACCATCAAAAATCATTTTGTGTAACTGTCTGACCAAATCATACTATGGGGAATTAGTGAAGGCAACGATGCGAGATATCGATAAAAAGTTCGAAAGATTCTTGACGGAACATCCCGACTTCAAAGCACGCTCTTATAAAACACAGGATTTCATGAAATTCCTTCAGTCTATTGGGGCGTACCAGCTCTATTCCAATTCTATAATGAAAGCTGCAATTTTATTCGTGAGAAGTGAATTCAATCTCGGGGAATCGGAAATAAATAGAAAGGGTTGCCAAGGGTTCATTGAACAGGTGTATTACCGTTTGCTGTCTGAAATGAACAACAACCTGAACAAACTGTTTTGCACTAAAATAGAACCTTCCTGTGAAGACAACTTTTTACCCAAGCTTCATTTTTACGCCAAGGAAGCTCTAGAAGTAAGAGACACCAAGCTAGCAGAAAAATATTTCCTTGAACGAATTTGCAGAGATAAACAGAACTCAGAAAACTGGTTCGACTATGGTGTTTTTTTCCTCGTGATGAGAGATGTTGATATGGCTTTTGAATGCATGCGAGAAGCTTTACTAAAAAATCCTAGCCACGGAAATAGCCTCATGGCTATGGGAGTGCTTCTAGACAATAAGGGCCAGAAGGAGGAAGCTGAAACTTGTTTCTTAGACATGATGGTTTTGTTTCCTAAGTGGTTGGAAGGTTGGGGCGTCCTTTATATCTTCTATTCAAAATATAGTTGTTATGAAGGCATGGACGTAGCACTAGAGATGGCTAATAAGTGTATAGATAGAGATGCTGAGGACAGTTTCAAATTGGTTGACGATTTGGCGTGGACTCCTGAGATTTTTCCGAAGACCATATTTCTTCAAACAGCAATCACCTTGGTGAAGATGAGGTTGTACGACTGGGCCGAAATAGCTTTATCCGAAGAACTGACCAAACATTGTGGGCTGGTTCACTACTTGCTGGCAGTTATTTGTTACTATAAAGGACTCTACTTGCATGGTTTGGAGCATATACGGGAAGCCAAAAATCATTATGGAGCAAATCATGCTGTCGCTAGTCTGTCTGGGCATTGCCTCCTTGCTCTCGGCAGAGAAAAAGAGGCTAAAAGTGAATACTACTATGCGATGGCAGAATTTGAGAGACCTAAAAACATACATTTGATTTACCTGAACCTTGCTAAAATTCTGGAACGTGATGGACAGGACCAAGATGCGAGGAAGCTTCTACTATTAGCTTGCAAATACGACCCTACCCCTTACACTTGGTTGAAAGCGGGACTTCTTTATCTTGTAGAGAATGACCTACTTAGTGCAGAAGAATGTTTCAGTGAAGGGAATATCAGAGATCCTCGTCATGCAGAACTGTGGGGAAATTTATGTTTGGTCAACTTGAAATTGAATAGACGACAAGAGGCAGAACTTTGCTATGAGCAAGCGATGTACAACAACCTAGCAAGTGGTGCTCTACTGGAAGCGATACAGGAGGAAATGCAAAATTGAATTTGTTTTGGTTTTTGATTCAAACATTACCCTTGATGATCATTTTCATTGAAATCCCTGAATAATTTCCAACATTTCATGTTAGATCAGACGCGCAGTGATTTTTTGGACCGATTTTCTACAGTTTATTTCCGGACAGAAAGTAATTATTGCAATCTGTTTGTTGAGTTCAACAATAATTTGAATTGGAGCCTTGCATTTGCTACACATGAAAAAATTGCTCTGAGTACGAAAGCCATGGGGGTATACTGTTTCGAGAGACTTACAATTTGCCGGAGTGGATTGCGAAAAAATGTAATGATAACCAACTCTTCAAAATATGTCCGCTACAACTTGAACTAGTTTCATCGTGAGGAAATTCATGAGGCATACTCTTTGGAAATATACAGTGTGTTCCAACAGAAGCAAATTTCGGGTTTGACAAGAAGTATCAAGCTGTGCGCAAATCTTGTGTAATGATTGGCTTTGTTTCGAGTGTTTCACATTCGAAAGGCAGACTGCCGATAATTGGTCTTAAAAATCAACTGTTTGTTGAACCAAATAGGTTCAAATAATCATGGAAATCAACGTTTTTATTATTATTTTCCGTACACCATGATTTGTATCCTGATTTACCAATTTGATTGTAAATGTATGAAATAGTATAAAAATCATCAGCGGGAGTGGGTCCGTTTTTGTATGAGAGCCGAGGCTGTCTCCAACACCTAAAAGGTGCAAGGATTATGTAAATCAATGTTGTTATTATAATTTTTTGTACATGAAGCCTCACCTATTTCATTTTGTGAATATGCAAATTTGGCTCCGGCACTCGTTCATCAGAGAGCATTCAAATGGGTTCGACAAATGAAAGAAACAAATTGGTATTGGTGAAGTAATAATGGAGGGCGCCACTGAATTCTGACAAGAGATCCCTTCATTTGGTTCATTAAGAACACCAAATCTGATCGACATGGAAATTCAAGAAGAATTGGACAGTGTGGGCAAGCTAGAGAGTGAAAAACAGAAAATTCTTTCAAAGAGTATAATTACCAGAATTATTCGAAATTTTCACTGCAGTGGTGATAGTGCAAATGAAATGATCTATTCTAAATCGAAGGTTATAATGAAATGAAGTTATTAGAAATGCCAATTGTTTAATATACGATTACTGGGAGATGAGAGATTTTTTCGCAATAACTTCGGTTGAAGAGAATATGATCATGCTCAAGGTTAATGCTGGATAAACAGTGTGTCTCAAAAGTTTCCTCCTCCCCTCTTATCGAAACCTTGGACAAGTACGAAAGCGTCGAATTAACGAGACTTACAAAAACGTCAGCTTATTTGACAACTAACCGGAGGCGGAGCTTGAATTTTGAATGTTGGTATTAACTGTTTCAATACATCAGACCTTTGCGTTTTTTAAAAGCGAGTTGCCAAAACTGACATGAACACAAACAAAATTAGTATCATTGAATAGGATTTTTCGATACCTTTCAAAAAAGGTGTCGCTTGCAGTAGGGTCCTATTCAAACGCCAATGGCCTTGTGACGTCATCTCTGCCGATTTCGTCATCTATCATCACTAGTAGGGAAGTTAACAACCTTCAGCATTCCGTTTCCAAATTTTACTTTTCCATGTATAATCGTTCCAAAGATAAGAGGGGGGGAGGGGACTTTCGAGAAGCACTGTATATCTACATGCGGAAGATTTCACCAAGAAATATATATCGCTGTTTGATAGTATTATGAAAGAGATTCACATTTGGGCGGGATGAATATTTTTTTTAAAATATGTGCATTCGAACAATTTTCGATGAAGACAACATTTTTTTATCGTCTGCGAGACTGAGACGCTCATCATCCGAAATATCGCTCACCTTTTCAAAAAAAGGAATGAACGCCTTCGTACAGAATGGCCGTTCCCAGTGTACAACCGGTGTCTGAATAGACAAAACCATATTTACAGATAGATAGGAACAGAAGGACTTCCACAGTGACTCTCCACAAAGTCTTTATGGTCGGTGCAGCTTTAAATTGGGGATTTTCCGTACAAACAGCCTTAACAGCATAGCGGAATGAAATTTTCAAAACTACTCAGACACATTCATCTACCAGAACGAAAAGGGGATCCTTCTCCCGTTTCACTCCAATGTGTCCCACCAATAGGGTGGTATTGCCATTCGATACGAGAGAAAACCTGCAGTTTTATTGCCACTAACCAATCACTGTCAGGCAAAAAGGAATGACACCACTGACTAGCACACCTATGCCATTATTCATAGAGATATAATTAGTCAACCATGTGGAATTATCACTCGAAGGGATCGATACTACTGGTAGATGGCACTAGTGATTTCGATTCCAAGACATGTCTTGACATTTTCTCTATTACTCATACATAACACCAGAAACTCAGAAACAAGTAGCATTTTTCGTCAGTGTCGTATATCATTCATGTCATGAAGATTATTTTGATGCCTGAACTCTCATTACCTTCACAAACATCTATAATCAACTTTATTTTGAAGCTTTATCATTGTTTTAGGAGATATAGTTAGTCAACCTTATGGAAATATCATTTGAAGGGATGGATAGGGCGCGGCAGGTAGATGGCAATAGTGATTTCGTTTCTTAGTCATGCTTTCTCTTTCATTTTTCTTACAGACGTCGTAGCTTCAATTCCATATTTTTTGGATTACTTGTACGTAAGATGTCTAGAAGGATGGTGCTGGGACTGATGCGATATTGTTTAGGATTTTATGGCGACACTTTTCTGTCGTTAGTGTCATTTTTACGTATCGTGATGTGTTTCTCAATTTCATCGCTAGTTGACGCTAATTGGAAGTGCATAGTCAACCGATCGATCGACAAACTTTATTCTTTGATCCGAGCAGTTAGCAAAATGAGCAAAATCTAATGTCATACTCATAAAAAACGAAATCGAATGAAAGGAAAACAATTATAGGGAATTTGGCCAGTATTCTGAACAAATAATATAGGTTGTTGATCAGTCAGCGTCCAGAAGTAAAAGTATAGCAAGACGTCAGGTCGGCCGTTTATACATTTCCTAGGAAATTTGTAACTCTTTTCGTTGCAAACGCCATCTGAACTGACTTGATGTCGAAAAGCCATGATGCTTATTATCATAGTGTCAAAAGCCAAATTTTCAGAAATACTAATTTCTGAAAATATTTAATTTTCCAAATTTATAACCTCAGTGCACCGCACTGTAACCATCGTCCATAGATATTCTAATAAGTCTGGTAACTCCTTTGATGTGGGTGAAATATGCCGCTTTTTTTGCGAGCGGTCGTAAATATGCGGGCTACAAGCAGAAATACGTTATAGGAGGGTCAGTCAGCAGCGCGAACAATATGTTTACTTGAAAGTGTGCCTACGAGGGTCAGGCGTCAAGTGTTGATCATATCCATTATATATTATTTATGTTTTTGTATGATCTTTCATTGAGATGATTATATTGTATGAGATTCTAATAACAATAAATTGAGGAATATTTCGTTGTAATAACTGGCATGAATCACCTGATTTCTTAAACTATGGGCAGGTAAAAAGGTGAGATACTTATGAAGGCACATCACAATGAAGAAAAAATGAAGATGAATAATCTTTATTTACATATTACCTAATTGAATGGTGATTTGTTGTTTTCTTGACTATACCCTAATAGTATAATTATAATCTATTCAGTACTTTGGCATATATATTAAGACATATTTCAAATATTTAGCGGGGGGTTGGTTGGAGTTAGGTCGAATAAATGAAACTACTATTATTTCTTTGCCGACGTTTCGACTTGTATAAAGTCATCGTCAAGGTACTACAAAGTTACAGTAAATCAGATATAAATACACACAAGGTAAAAAATTATTAAAATTTGCGACAAGAATCACTTCTGCGAATGAGAGGTCAAGATTGAGTACATCAGTTTGGTACAATTCAATTGACAGTAAAAATGTAAAAATAGACATAAACAAAAATTAAAAACTGTAGGAAACGGTTGAACTCACATAAATTTCTGGTTTTCTGTCTATTGAAATAAAAATTGAAGGACATTTACATAAAAATAAAAATTCCCAGTTTTCGATACTGAAATATATATTTTGTTTATATAATATATATTATATATATATATATATATATATATATATATATATATATATATATATATATATATATATATATATATATATATATATATATATATATATATATATATATATATATAAATCAAAACTCTGTTTGAGTGCAGGAAGTAAGTGAGTTCCTAATTTTATTTTCAACGGTCGCTAACACAGTGGACTTTTCGTCGGTCAGAAATATACTTCTGTATATTTCAGTATCAAAAACTGGGAATTTTTATGTTAATGTCCTTTTATTTTTATTCTAATAGACAAGAAACCAGAGATTGGGTTCTACCGTTTCCTACATTCTTGAAATTGTTGTTCATGTTTCTTTTTACATTTTTACTATCAATTGAATTATACCAAATTTACTCAATCTTGACCTCTCGTTCGCAGAAGTGATTCTAGTCGCAAATTTTAATGATTTTTCACCTGTATGTGTGTATTTATATCTGATTCACTGGAACTCTGTAATGCCCTGAGGATGACTTTATAAAAGTCGAAACGTCGGCAACGATATTAGTGGTTTCAGTTCAGTTGTTCATTTAAACATTGAGATCTTATTTGCCTGTTTGCAAATTTGATTGTGTAATAGATTCGAACTCTTGTAAACAATGAAAGTAAATAGTCTTTGGGAAAATTGCTACGTGGATGGCTGAATTCTACATTGGAATATTCTTTCAGAAATATGTTTCCTACACCATCATGTATGCAGTAATCATCATTAAATCATCAATCATTAAAATTCGAAACAAAAATATTTTCTAATTGTATTAAATACTTACAAAAATCATTGGGAGGGACTGTTAAGCCACCAAATATATTTTTACTACCTTTGTAAGCTTTGAGCTCACAAAATGAAGTAGACTTGTCTCTTTCGGATGATGAACAATATTCCAAACAAATATGACAAGAATGTTCAAAGAGACATCTACGTAAAAAATATCCACCAACATAGACCAGTGCATTTCCCTCCTCTGATATCAAATTCCTATAATCGGTTGATTGTATTTTTATAATTAGAGAAATATTTTCTTAATTTTTTTCCTGAAAACTTTCAATATTTTTCAATGACTCCGATGTTATATTAAACAAAATATCGCTACTGTCTTCCATAAAATTGCTGCCTTCTGTCTCGTGCAAATATCCTATGGCAAAAAGTTTTTTAAATGCTCTGGTAAACTGAATGGCAGTTGGATTTCTAGCGTTTCCACAAGCATTTCTGATTTGACCAAAGTAATTCTCGAGACAATCCTGATTGAGATTACGCGTCAATAAAAATTTTGAATTTTCAATTTTCATTATTTTCCATAAATTCAAAACGGAGGAGATGGTAAGCCTGCAACCAAAAATAAATTCCAGAGAATTCGTAATTTTCTTAATTTTTTTCCTGAAAACTTTCAATATTTTTTAATGACTCCGATGTTATATTAAGCAAAATATCGCTACTGTCTTCCATAAAATTGCTGCCTTCTATCTCGTGCAAATATCCTATAGCAAAAAGTTTTTTAAATGCTCTGGTAAACTGAATGGCAGTTGGATTTCTAGCGTTTCCACAAGCATTTCTGATTTGACCAAAGTAATTCTCGAGACAATCCTGATTGAGATTACGCGTCAATAAAAATTTTTAATTTTCAATTTTCATTATTTTCCATAAATTCAAAACGGAGGAGATAGTAAGCCTCCAACCAAAAATAAATTCCAGAGAATTCGTAACTTTCTTTCCTCATCAAAAAATGTTCAAATAACTACAAGAATAAAAGTTCCAACAGAATGTTCATTTCGCGCACTCAGTTTAACCGGCCGGAACGATGCGAACTGTTCAATCGGAGACACTCTGTTAAACTGGCTCCCCCGTCAGACGGGCACTGACGACCGACCGGACAGGCAAGGGACGCGCGAGGACGGACGGTGATGATTTGGGTCGCTGCTGAGAGTGAGCGGACTTATTAGAATATCTATGGACGATGCTGTAACGGTCGAGCTAGTAAAAGTTCATTTACCTAAGTGTTATGATATTCGGCAATTAGCAATAATGCAATAATGCTGAATAGCGATATTAAACTTCGACCGAAAAATCGCGACAAGTCGAGGAATTAGTTTCCACCTTTCGAAGAGAACACATCCATCACCCCTGAAAATGTACCTCTGGTAAGTGTACCATATTTTTGTAGTTTCATTTTGCTGAACTTTATTTATAACATTGTTGAAGGCTATGTTTTATCTTTATTGCAATAAACCTGGCTATTTTCTACCAATGATTATTATTGCTATATAAATTCTACCATCTGAGTTAACCCCCAAACCGCGAGCCTTTTGGGTTCGCGACATGTGGTGGAGGCGCCTTACGCAATGTTCCTGTAAATTTCATCATGAATAATTTTTTTTTCACTTCATCAATGTTCACTACTAAACTTAAAAGCCTTCAACAATGTACGCACTATTTATTTTTGCCTCGAATTTTTTCAAAAATAATATTGAAACAACTAATTTTTGGTTATTTCCTCCCTAATTTGCTTGATAAATATTGGTTATTGCATAAGAAACGATTATTTTTTTTTCATTCGGCGAGAGTGTGTGTGTTCCAATCTTTGTTCAATTTCAAAGTGATGCCGTTTGTTGCTATTTCCTATGTATATCTTCATGTTTTCATAGTATAGTTCTTTTCTCATTTTGGCATTATATTATTCAGTTAGTGATCCGTGTCATTTAAACTAGGGAAGTACCTAGGAATAAACTTCCTAAATACATCTTATTGTTGGGTTACGTGTTTAACATACACTGGCTGCAGCAGCATGAGTGTTTGGAAGTTGGTGACTCGCTCTCACAATATAGTATTTTTGAAATTTTGTATATTATTTAGAATAACAAGACGGAAAGCATTGGAGATTTCTCAAACAATTCTTGTTGCTGTGTTGCGTGTTTAACCTACACTGACTATAGCATCTTGAATGTTTGGAAATTGGTGGCCCACGTCGTTGAAAAATTAAAGGAATCGTATACAATAGTGATTGGGATAGTTCATTAACCCCTTTGATCGCTTATTACATTTTATTATATTCACTGCTTATCAGATAGCGATAATTCTGAAAAACTTCACAAGGAAAATTGCCTTGGGAACACTTTGGAAAATTTGATATGCGGGCACAATTACACTTTGGAAAATTTGATATGCGGGCACAATTACATGATGTTCGTTTACGATCAAAAATATTATTCGAGCAGGTGTCTTCATCATAAAGGCATGACGAATATGTCTTTTCATCTATTCGCGTATTTAGGAATTTTGGGCCTGTTATAAAAAAAAAATATATATATAATAATAATTATGTGTTACGTAGGTAGTAAGGTCAGAAGGGCAATTGAAAAATCAATAACAAGCCGGTTGAAAGAACTTTGTGTGTTGATAGTTGTTCGAATTTCGAAAATTATTATTCGGATATAACATCATGATTTATATCCATAAACACAAATTTAATTTAAATTTCAATAACCATATTTATAATAAAAGGAATAAAAATAATATCACATTGAAAAATAGAGTTAAAACAACAATGTCTCAGAAATTTTTAAATATTTATTGCCATTCTACTATGATTTGATTCCAAATCATATAAAAATGATCGAGTCATTAGTATCTTTCAAACTACCGATTAAAAAATTGATTCAAGAATCACGTCGAAATTTATTTCATGAAATCTCTCACTTCACTTAAGAAAATCAGTTAATTTTTTAATATTATATGTTGAATTCTACAAATTTATCGAATATATTATACATAAATGTAATTCGTATCTCTCGCAACAAGTTTTTAACTTCGCGAGTATAGGTAATTGAACTGTTTACTCACCTTTTTACAAATTGATGTATATGCTCTTTTTTATGAATTTTGAATGAACCTTATTATTATTATTATTCAATTCATAGTGAAGAAAAAACGTTCTTTTCCATATAGTGAGAGAAAAGTTGGTAAACTTTTGAAGAGGGGATTGTTTCTAGGGCGAACATATATTGCAAGGCAGCCTAGGTGGCAGTGTCAGGTTATTGTCACAACAAATAGGGTTAACTGATTCGTGTGCGCTTGGGAAAACTTTTTGTAAGGAAGTACAGCCACGATGATAAGGTGGATGGTGAGAGGTATCTGGCACTAGCATTGCCGCTGAAGTCAAAATATCCTCTGAGGGCTTTAAGATTTAATAGGGTTAACTGATTCGTGTGCGCTTGGGAAAACTTTTTGTAAGGAAGTACAGCCACGATGATAAGGTGGATGGTGAGAGGTATCTGGCACTAGCATTGCCGCTGAAGTCAAAATATCTTGTGAGGGCTTTGAGATTTAATAGGGTTAACTGATTCGTGTGCGCTTGGGAAAACTTTTTATAAGGAAGTACAGCCACGATGATAAGGTAGATGGTGAGAGGTATCTGGCACTAGCCTTGCCGCTGAAGTCAAAATATCTAGTGAGGGCTATAAGATCAGTTTCAACTGAGCTGGATGAGGGATCCATTGTTTTTTTTGTGTTTTTGTAAGGTAGGATCAGAGTAACTACCTTCAACCAATCGAAGGTTTTTCTCAAGTGTTTTTTTTCAAAGTTATTTCTGGCGTTGTATTTTGGCTACTATTTTTCTATGAAATGATCCTGAATCTATCTGTTTTGCTGAAAAAACCTTTTTTTTATAAAACTCATCAAGTTCAAACAGTGCCTTGTGCACCATACTTATGCACCACACTCATATTACTTTTGAGGTGCGTAATTTGGATGTGCCTGAAGTGCATATGTAGAAAACACCCTAGGTCAACGAATGAAAATAGTATTTCAATTCAAGTACCTTCACCGAGAGCGAATAACCCTTCTTTAGAGTTGAGCACCATTCAACTCGAGCAAAGCATGTCCCTCAAACCAGGGCAAAGTGTAAGGTGTATGTTGAAAAGATTGAAAGATGACAGTAAGTCAACTATAGATGAGCCACAGGCGAATTATGATTAGCAGTCAATGTTTGAATTGATTGATTAATAAGTAATTTTTCGAGCACAACAAGTTCAAGCGCGCGAACTATGCTCGAAAAATCACTTGAAAGTGTATTTTTAGACTGGCCAGTCCAAAAAGAAAAAAAAAAAATTGATTCAAGAAGAATATGAGAGAGAATATAATCTTTTAATGAAAGAAAAAATGAGAAATGATCGAGAATATATAAAAATAGAAGAGGTATTGAGCAAAATATGTGTTGAAGAATAAGTAAAAAAGATGTAAAAAAGTCTTATGAGAAAAAGTTGATCAAAGAGATACGAAGTATAAGAAGTATGTAGGTAAATAAGGAGTAGAAAAAAGGTTTGAGATATAATTTTAAAATGATGAGACTATGAAGAATATAACTTCATCAGGGAAACATTTTATTTGAACTTGACACACTGTTACACAACAAATAAAATAGGTTGTTATAATGTATGCAACTGTGTCAATTATTGGAATTACCAATAACCAAATTCATAGAAAGAAAATCGGGCATTCACTCATAAACGAAGGGAAGGTACAGAAAAGAAAGGAAAATGGTGATATTAAGTAAGGATAAACAATCAACTAATCAAGAATATACTTCATTCTCGAAAATTAAATTCAATTCATAAAGCAGCAAAAAGTACTTGAATGGCTGTTTTTTTTTTCTCTTTGATTTTATTTACGAATCAATGAATATTTCCCAATATTGAAAATTGTTTATCGATTAACTATTTCTACAACTTATATTAAGGAATGTATTGGCAAACTATCGAGGTTCCTCATATGTGATATACAATCCTTGAGAAAGTTCTAGAAAATATAGTCTATACATTTTTTTATAATTGCATTTGTGCCCACTTTTGAAGATTATTCAATGCCTAGTAATCTTCAAGAATCAATGGTTCACCCAAGGGTTCACCTGTTCACACGCGAATATTTTCGCGAAATATCGTATCAAGTATTTGTGCTTATTGTTTTTGTACTCATAGCAAGAAGTTATGCTATTATTGAAATAATCCTGTGTAACTATTCGATAGCCGTATGATGCACCAACAAATTGTGAATTGTTTTGTTTATTTCGCCCTTTGAGTAATCCTAAGAATATTGTACCATTAATTATTAAGAACTTACTGGCGTTTTGTTTTATATTGTTTCATGTGGAGCTGATAGGACCAACCAAACCTAACACAGACACGACACAAAAATGGGCCCCCATGGAAATTCAGTGGAAACCTCAAGTAGAGGAGTCCCTTCCCAGCAAGTACCGAATCCACGATGATGATCTGTAGAAGATGCGATGAGCCATTTAAACCCCATGGCAAATTGGAGGGATTCAGACCAGAAATTCCAATGCTGTATGGAACTGGGTCAGTGACTCATTGCATGACACGAACAAAAGTTGACACTGCACAATGAACAGGCGATTGTTACAACAGCGTCATCGATGCACCATCCACGGTAAATAATCTGGCGATCCATTGATCCACTATCGATCTAATTTACATACAAAGATCAACCAAAAAGAGATGAAACGTGGGTGTTTGAACCTCAAAATGTCAAAAGTCATCTGAATCGAGTAGGGTGACGGATGACATATTAGAAAAATGAGGACAGCTCTTCTCCAGTCTTTTCTTGATCTTAAATAATGGACATCTATCGGCGGGTAGCACAGTTGCTGGAAGCGATTCGGATCAGTCTAGGGAACAGGACCGTCTTCACGATTTTCCAAACTGAATGGGCCATAGACTTTTCAACGTTAAAGTGAAGTGTTAGTGACTTTTCATGTGGTTGGACCTTTTTTATGGACTCTTATCTTAACAAGTTCTGCTTATATCATTGATTTCATATATGCCATTTTTTTATTTGTTTACATGTAAGGATTTCGATGGGAACGATAGATATTTTTTTTTCTTTAATTTTGAACTTTCACCACATTCAATGATTTTTTCAATATAGGATTCACAGGGTGTTCCATTTATTACTTTCGCATGAATAATTTCAAAATGTTAATTTCATTATTTCACTAAGGTTGTTTTAGGTATATATAATTTCTACAAGTATTTAGGTGAAAAGTTTTTCAAAAGCGGGGTCCGCTTTTCACGGGTGGTGGAGATGTGTCAAAAGCCAAATTTTCAGAAATACTAATTTCTGAAAATATTTAATTTTCCAAATTTATAACCTCAGTGCACCGCACTGTAACGGTCGAGCTAGTAAAAGTTCATTTACCTAAGTGTTATGATATTCGGCAATTAGCAATAATGCAATAATGCTGAATAGCGATATTAGACTTCGACCGAAAAATCGCGACAAGTCGAGGAATTAGTTTCCACCTTTCGAAGAGAACACATCCATCACCCCTGAAAATGTACCTCTGGTAAGTGTACCATATTTTTGTAGTTTCATTTTGCTGAACTTTATTTATAACATTGTTGAAGGCTATGTTTTATCTTTATTGCAATAAACCTGGCTATTTTCTACCAATGATTATTATTGCTATATAAATTCTACCATCTGAGTTAACCCCCAAACCGCGAGCCTTTTGGGTTCGCGACATGCAGACATGTGTCGCCAAGTATACCCCAAACATGCCCAGGTATAACTCGGTACACCATCCTTCTAGACATCTTACTTGTACGTAATGCCAAATGATAGCAATCAATTCGGAATAGAAGTGTAAAAGGCAATGTCGTATATCATTCATGTTTTGAAAGATCATTTTACTGCCTAAACTTTCATTTCCTTCATAAACTTCTATCGTCAACTCTATTTTGAAGCTTCTTTATCTTTCTTTCAACATTTCAGTCAAACTGACAGACAGAGTTCTGCACCTATTTTTCCCTTCAGAGTAGGAAATTTTGTCGTGCATTTTCAAGTGAACGGGAATATCGATGTAATACTATGGATGGCGTAGGAAAAATGCTCCTAATCTTTTTCACATAGGCATTGACTAACTATATCTCTATAATCAATCCCATACTGTACGAGGATGATTTGGGTGACTGCTGTCATACATATATTCGAATTTGTACCCCATTTGATTGAACATATAAGTAATTATATCGAAACAAACTTTATCCCATACATGATATAGTCGAAAACTTATGATACTTGCATGACTTTTTTTGATTGATCGATGTGGCATATTCCCTTAATAGCTTCAATACTGTTCGAATGTATAACGTATGATGGAGCTCGTCACTGAGTCAAATTATCAGAATCAAATAATTCTGCCGCAATCGGAACGCGGTACAATGCTGTAATATATGGAGAATTCAATCAAGTAGCTTGCGCTTTCCGACAAAGAGCCCTTTGAGGCGAGGATAATTCTCACTGCTGCCAAATTTTCTGCGGAAATATTCCTCATAGGAGTGAAAATTAATTAGTATCATACGTCCGTTCGTGCTCTGTTGCTTACCGTTCCGTGATGAAACGATTCGTAATTCAATAGTCCAGAAAATGAACATGAAAAAATGGTAATACCTCGCGATTGTTTCGTCCAGCTCCGATTTGTACAAAAATTTGAGATTAGGATTATTTCACCACGGAACTACCGTGGATAGAACTCCGGTCTCCTGCTTGGCAGGTGGATCCGCGGGGTTGGAGTAAGTTATGAGAAAGGAAGCAGGCTCAGCACTCTTCTATAATCTATGGTGGGACGTCATTTGCCACCAAGAGGGTTCTACAAACTTTGTTTACCTGGTTTGATTGATTTTTCAACTATTTATCCAATACTGGGTTTGTTAATTCGTCGAAGAACATCTTTTATCGGGAAGCAGACAAATTTTCATCTAGAAATTCACAAATTCAGTGATAGCTTTCTCCCAGATATATGAACAGGCGAAAAAGGTATAATTTCTCCTTAATTATTATTCTATAGTTCATCATTCGTGTGAGTTGATACCTAGGTTTCCAGAATGTTTTGAATATCGGCAAGAATAATAACATATATCATAAACTCTCAGTAGGGGCCCATAATATTGTGAAATTGACTGCGAGATAGACCTCATAACTGTCTCCCTTGGTCGATAAAAGACTCATTATGGGTTAAAATATGAACGAGATTCAAATCTCTCCATACATTCAAACGATCATTCTTTCGGAATCATCATAAATGATTGAAGAAGCACCAAAGCAGTGTTGCCAGAGCGATCTACTGAAATATCGCCA
Organism: Zygogramma bicolorata; assembly: GCA_032362365.1. NCBI lineage: Eukaryota > Metazoa > Arthropoda > Insecta > Coleoptera > Chrysomelidae > Zygogramma > Zygogramma bicolorata. Next base: position 647,717 of record JAVJAQ010005530.1, on the reverse strand, counting down.
CGAGCGGATATGAAAAGTCGCCACTTTGTCGCCACATCTTTCAAGTACATGGGAGAGTAAATATGTAAAATAAAGCAATATATTTTTAAGGGAACAAATTTGTAAATTGACAAATTTTACTATCACAATCAATAAAATTAATCAAAAACGTGCTGAACGTTGGCTAGTCGACTAAAATTGCCCAACGCGCTCCAGCCGCTATGAAAAGCATGACGGGGATTCCCCGAGATTTCGCACGCGACGGTGCCATATTTAGTTGCCTTCAGCTATCATTTATTTTGGCATTCCTTAAAAATATTATTGCGACTTCTGGCGAATAATATTGAATTGTTTAAGCAACTGTTATCGATATTAATTAGGTCAACACTGGGTGTTTTTCTGATACTGAAAAATCAAATAATTGAAGGTAATGTTCTAAAAGTCGCCAAAAACGGGCACTTTTTGAAAAATCGCCGCCAGGCTCGAAACATCGTAAAAAGTAGTCATTTTGGCGACAAGTCGCCACAAATGGCAACACTGCACCAAAGCCGAATAATATATGATGTTCACATCCAGAATTGGATTTGGTTGTATTGAGTTGCCGAAAGGCTATACCCAGAAGTGTATGAGAGGAAAATCCAGCTATAATTCATCATCGAATGATAAAATTCATGATATCCGAAATATCTGAAAGCTGTAGGACATTTTATCTAAAACTTTTCAACATAAAACACTTCAATTAGTGCGTCTACAAGGATTATATTGTAATGCGTTCCTGGGTGGTGTAATTTGTTTTGTATTGCATTTGCTATTTCGAATATAGGGATATTCGGAAAACATACCTGCAGTATTGTTACGTGATGTTGGGATAGATTATATGAGCCACCCACATGGCACATTCCTCAAGAGCTTGAACTGAGCCTTAACCCATCCCACTGAGTGAAAAATGTTGGCTCCGTTGAGTAGAAAACCAGCGACCGTTCTGTATATCATCAATCAATATTTTCGGGGGTTATATCCTGAGTGCACCGAGTTGAATCAGTCAAAATGTGTGCTGCACTTCTATGATTTTCGAAATTTTGCTTATCAAACGACGATAATATCACGGATTTTATCTCAAATTATTATACACGCATTTTGGTCGATGGAGCTTGATGAAAGATCGTGTTAAGATTATTTTCAGAAAATATGTAAACTCAGGAAACATCAAAATCAAATATAGGAACAGTATGGTATCCGAGGTAGTAGCCATACGCCCGGTTTATTTTGATCAGTTCAATCGGTTGAAAGGTCTAGTGCATTAATCACATATAATTACATGAGAGCTTTTTTTAAACTTGACATTTCGATGAGAATTTTTTTGCCTGGCAACTCATCGAAAAAAACTGCCTCCAAAAAAATTACGAGTTCGTAGGACGAGTAATTTCTTCTGGCAGTTTCTTGGGTTAATTTGCCGGAAGGCAACTAAACTCGAATTATTTTTCATCGACAAAAAAAGTTCGAATGTAATTCGGTACGACAATTCAATGAATACAGTTTAGTTTATTCAATTCAACGGAAAAGTAGAATTATTAAAAACACAATTCTTATATTTCATTTTCACAGATCACATCATATACTCTTATGACAACGCAAGTGAAAAATTGACAAAGACGCCGTCAAAGATTTGTTTACAATTCTGATTGCCATGCTTTCAAGAGTTAGGTTCCGTTTTGTCGCTGAAGAACTTAGGGCAAAGTTTTTTCGCTGTCATAATGACAAAATCACGGCGCCTTATGGGATATTTTATACATGAGTTGAATTGTCGCTGTAAAACTCTGTAAGAAGGAAATAACGATGACAAATACACGGGCTAGCTTCGTTAGGAGTTCTGAACATATATCAATATTAACAATAGAATAATGCGAGTGTATATTAACAGAAAAGACAATTGTTCGACGTTTCAAATACCGTTTCGAACTCATCAAGAACTGTTAGACAAATATATGTCAATACCGGCCTGTCACTCTCGATCTTATGGAAATTACCGCTGTCCTAGTAGATTTGGCTCCCTCTGAATTGAACTTTCTTCAACAAGAGTCCCGCTAAAAACTCCTCTCCTGAAACTTTCTGACCATACAGATTCTGGTGACAGCGTTTTTGTTGACTACATCACTTCTTCTTGCTAACTTTTTTGTATCTCGGTACATGGACCAACTCGGATAAAGTCAATAGATGACAGATAAAGTCTAGAATAAGTGAAATGAGGGCGGGAAGTAGAGGTGTAATATACAACCACCATGATACATACCATATTACCATGATACATTTTAACTTAGTATTTTCGATGCTCACTTATCTGTGATTGTTTATATATTTAGTGATTATCTACAATGGTTTGAATATTTGTCTTATTTATGTGTATTCGTCTATATACATATGTTTTTAACTATATAGTGATGGTTCATTTTATTTCATGATTTTAATATTATATTTTAACACTTAGACTTTATAAAGTTGCAGTAGCTTCGTCAATAAGGATTCCTTAGACGATAAAGCATATTTGATTGATTGATTGATTGATTGATTGTGTGTAATGTGACACTTCCCAACCTCCAATGACGTTAGTAATGACAGCATTATATATATAGTTGTAAACAAATATATTTTCCGGCCTCTTGTCAAAAATTTAAAACCTCTTCGTCTTATCAAAGATTGTAGACTTTCACGGCCGGCAACTGATAAATTATCAGAAGTTTCCGGGCTTCTCAGCCGTGGTCCGCAGATTTTGGGCCTGACGTTTCGAAGTATTCTTCCCTACTGTGAGGCTTTGATTTGATGCTCCTTTTCGTGGTTCCGATCTAGAAGGAACTGAAACTACACGGTATTCGGTACACTCCCGTAGTGGATAATGGATCTCGTAGGTCTTTTGCAGATCTGAGGCTTCTCTGAATTTTTTTGTAGGCTTGAGAATTGTTCTCACCCCATATTTTCCCAGCAGTGTTCCAATCCGTTACACCGTTAGTAAAGGGCAGAAAAGTCCGTCCATTAACGGCTGGTTCGGAGCAATTCATCGAACATTCCTGTCAGGGTCTCAAGGCTCCGTGAATTCCGTCCTAAGTGACGCATTTCTTCCTCGAAATATTCTGGCTCAGAAATGCTTCTCCTTCTTTTAACCAAGGTTTTTATTACCCCTCTCTTCTGCCGTGGTTGATGGTTGGAATTCCTGTTAAGGTACCTATCTGTGGTACCATTTTCCCGCCTTTCTACCCATACGTCCAGAAAAGCTATTCCCCTGTCCTTTTCCGTCCCCATCGTGAACTGAATCTTCAAATTCCAGGAATTCAGATGATTCAGAAATTTCTTCAGTTCCTTTCCTCTGTGACCCCAAATCACAAAAGTGTCGTCAACATATCGTATCCACTAGGAGGGTTGGACCGGCCAACGTTCTAGAACTCGTTTTCCGAAGTGTTCAATGTAGAAGTTTGGAACTGGAGGACTCAAGGGTTGCTATGGGGAGTCTGTTTTTTTTTTCGTCTTAATGTATCAAATTATACTTTCAAGTATGTCCCTATTGTAAACCTTTGTGATTCTTGGGATGAATAGAGATACTGATATTATCAACTCTGGCAACACTATTAGATCGTTCCGTTAATCGAATAATTGGGAAGTTGGGCATATTTTTGCGTCCTTTTTATTGAAATGCATTCGAAATCATTCGTTCTCGAAGGTATAGGTACAGTAGAGTATTTTAAGTTGCGATTGAAGAAATTGTTGATGAGGTCGGCCTCCCAGTGCTAGCTATGTAGAAATTAGGGTCAAAAGTTCCTAACAAAAAAACATTCGAACATGAAAATAATGTCGCTCCACCGTATAATATATGGAGATTTAAGTATTCAAAAAAAGTTATGCTTTTCAATATTTCCCATGAATACATGTCTGTTGAAAGTGCAAATGTTAGCCAAAGGATCCAAAGCTCCGAACTGTTTCTGAGGTAATCGAATATTTATTTCAGTGCTCATATTCATTTAATCTTGTTCATCTTCAGAATACCATTTTTCCCGAGGACTCTAGTTCAAAATGATCAGATAGATTGAAACTAATCACAGACACAAAAGAAAGTGAGTCGCAAACCTGAAAGAGGAAGAGTTCATGCAATGTTATAAATAATAGTACCTATACACAACCCCACCATTTGTCGAGAAAAAAATCGTAACCACCAAGGAAACAATAAATCAGAAAAAAGGGAAACTCCAACAAAACCATCGAACACGAAAATTGTTTCGAACCAGCGAACAGCACATAAAGAAAAACGACCAGTACTCCAAATGAAAAGTTATGCGCCTCAATATTCCCCATAAACATCTGTCTGTTAAAAGTTCCAAATGTTACCCACAAGAGCCACTTCAAGTCGTGTTTTATCTCCGAGAAAGGACGAGAAGTAGAAGGCCGGATAAGTAGATACGACTCGTTCCACTAGGAGATTACTTCAGAAAAGAAATAAAATGAAAGCTGCGAGCCGAGAGAAGTTCACTGGGCTACGAAATAAAATACTGTTAGGAGATGGTACAGCGGGAATTTGACCGGGTAGGGATTTCAAAATTTCAAGCAAGCCTCATAGTCTAGTAACTGAAGATCCGAAACTAGGGAAAGCTGTGAACAAGTCTATGCGTTCTTCACTTGTAGCTCATTTTGTAGGTCGTCAGTCGTCACAGATGTTTTCAAAGGACCCAAAACTCAACACGATTGCGTTCATGGCAATGGCCGAAAATGGCCCCCCAAACCCAGAAAAATGGGTTTCCCGCCAATATCTGGCTAAATATACGAATTAGAGAATTTTCGTTCATACAAAAATTGAAAATCGTCTTATTATGTACAAAAATGACCCCAATCATTTTTTCCGAAAACTCAACAGTTTTCGAGATAAAGGGACCTAAATTTCTCCTCATTTCAGCTGCCGCTTTCTCTATAGGAATTCGGTTGTCTATGCATTCGCTTGAAGGCGGGCGGACGAATTGTTTCATAACTCAGGCAAAAACTGACATTTTTCAATGATTCAGAGTTCAAGATAATGAGGAAACCCGTAGGTATCATTCCATGTATTTCGAAGTTCTTTCTTATTTGGCAAAAAGATTTAATAAGCTATGAAAGTTTTTTCCGCACCATTTCGACACTGTTTCATTAATTTGTTTAAATTTTTCTCAAAAATAGTCTTTTATCGGAAATTTTTCTTTATAATGGGTCCTTGGGGGGTCTTGGATGATCTCTGATTTTTTTTGTACTTCTCCCGCGTTCTGATAAATGATCCATTGTTTTATTTACATTTTTCATGCGATTTCGGAGTTATGTAGAATCTGCGGAACAACCGCGAATTGAAAAATTATTAGCCATAAAAAATATATATGTATTCGGAAACTAGAGCATCTTGGCTTCAAAACGATGTGCATGGCAAGTCGATAAAATGGCTAATAATTTTTTAATTCGCCGTTGTTCCGCAGATTCTACATAACTCCGAAATCGACTGAATAATGTAAATAAACAAATGGATCATTTATTAGAACGCGGGGAAAGTACAAAAAAAAAATTCAGAAATCATCCAAGACCCCCCAAGGACCCATTATAAAGAAAAATTTCCGATAAAGACTATTTTTGAAAAAATGTAAACAAATTAATGAAACAGTGTCGAAATGGTGCGGAAAAAAACTTTCACAGCTTAATAGATCTTTTTGCCAAATAAGAAAGAACTACGAAATACATCGAATGATAGCTACGGTTTTCTTCATTATCTTTAACTTTGAATCACTGGAAAATGTCAGTTTTTGCCTGAGTTATGAAAACATTCGTACGCCCGCCTCCAAGCGAATGCATAGACAACAGAAATCCTATAGAGAAAGCGGCAGCTGAAATGAGGAGAGTTTTGGGTCCCTTTGTCTCGAAAACTGTTGAGTATTCGAAAAAAATGATAAGGGTCATTTTTGTAGAAAATGAAACGATCTTTAATTTTTGTATGAAAGAAAATTCTCTAATTCGTATATTTAGCCAGATATTGGCGGGAAACCCATTTTTCTGGGTTTGGGGAGGCATTTTCGGCCATTTCCATGAACGCAATCGTGTTAAGTGTTGGGTCCTTTGAAAACATCTGTGACGACCTACAAATTGAGCCACAAGTGAAGAACTCATAGACTCATTCACAGGTTCGTCCCTTCATTTACTGGACTATCATTCCGCGGCCTCATGCAGAAGCAATTTATTGTCATGTCCGTTTTGGATTTTCGTTACAGCAAAAAATAGATTCTTTTGTTAGTGGATTGAAACATATTCATCCACGATTATTGTATAATGAACCCATTATACGTCTGTTTGCACGAACTTAATGACACCCATTATTCACTAGTGAATAAAGAGTCATTATTCACTGCTGTCAAATACTTCTTCGATTGAGCTATATTTTCTTCCTACAAACAATCGGTTTTGAAATTCAATCGGGTAAACCAATGAATATTTTCAATTCAATTATTTATTCACATATGAAAAAGAAAGCAAGGAGCATCTTCTCTGATCTATCAGTGACTATGAATGTGCGTGTCATATCGAAATAGCTTTCGAATCCAAACAAATTTGACTCAAACAGTATTGTGAAAATATTTGTTAGAATAAAATAATACAGTAATACTACTTTTCTTCGGGTTTGAAGGCCGTCGTTCTTTGGAATTTCTTCCTGACGTTTCGCTCGTGCGAGTGGCTAGCATCTTCAGAGGCTCTTTCATCTTGACTATTATTCCGATCGGAATTATAGTCAAGACGGCATTCAAACCCGAAGAAAAGTAGTGATGCTGAAAACCTCGGCCGCGAAAGCCTTAACCATTTTGTCAATAAAATATTCCTGCAGTTGACTGGGTTCTAACCTACCACAATCTGAAAAAATAAGATTTAATATTGAAAGATTTTTTATCTACCCCGAAAAATTGCTACCCTTCTACATTTGTATAGATTCCAATATTGATTTTCATTTTTACAGATTGTGGAAGGTTGGAAACCCAGAAAACTACGCAGAAAATATTCATCCACCACAAATAATGACGTTCAAACAGTACTTACACTAATAGTGTTTCTGAAAATATATTTATATATATATATATATATATATATATATATATATATATATATATAATGTAAAAATATTTGCCAACAAAAAACTTAAACATTTTTTTATTTGTCGTGGATAAAGTATAGTCTTCTACTCGCGTATAATGGCTATTATTCTCTCGGTGTTTTAGGCCTCTCCCCTAAGGCTCGTGGCAGTAAACTTCACCGCGTGAATAATAGCCATCATTACACGCTCGTTGAATAATGTACTATATTTAATTTAAAAATCATGTTTTCAGGAAGGAGGGTTTTTTTTGTCAACAGTTTTCTGATTGGTACTGAATTTAGTTATATTCATATCCATGAATCGACAAGCTATTGTATTGTTACGAATCTCCTAGCGCCGGCCCTGACGATCGTTGACGCAGAAGAGGGGTTGAAGCGCGAACGCCATTTTTCCAGGAACGGTTGAAGCGCGTGAAGAATTCGATCCACATCATCGAGACCTCTCTCGAAGATTCTCCATAGGCGTACGCAGGTATATAAGCAGACACTTCATCGCGGAGGAGTTAGTTAGTTTCATTCAGAGCAGATTTAGCAGAGTTATTAAGAGCTGAGTGGAGCAAAGTTTATTCGTAAAGCATAGTTTATTCGCAAAGAGAGTTCAGCAGAGTTATCCAGAGCTAAGTGGAGTGGAGTTGATCAGATAGTTATTCGGAACTTAGTGGAGAGAGCTTTGGTACTGCAAAGTGCAGAAGTCGAATGTAGAAGAATTTCTATTACAGAGAGTTTATCAGAGTGTTTAGTACAGAGCGTTGGATTGTATTGTGATAAAGAGTTGTAATAAAAGTAGTTCAGTATTGTTTGGAGTTTTATCAAACGAACCCAAGGATGAATCGTAACAGTATTACCTATTTGGTATCATTCAGTGTCTCTTCGATAAATGGAATTGGGTGATAACGAAAAAATGTGTACTCCACCATCAGAAAATAACGCACAAGCATGATGGGAGTAGTAAAAGAACAGTACGCAAGTTGAGAATAAGGCCAACTACGTGCACTCGCGAAGTCCCGCACTTGGCTAACACCCCGTGCTCACAATTTTTTGTAATATACAATTATCCTACATGAAGCTTTGGGTAAGGACTACTCGACAATTCAATAATTGATCAATAAAATATACTTTATTGCAATACATCTCATAGACAAAGTCCTTCAAACATGCGAATATGTAAAACAAGCACATTATCAATGAATACGGAGATATGAAATACAGAACTCAGATCGTCGGAAGTCAAATGGACATGAATTGAGAAAATACAAATACAACAATGAGCATAGTTATACTAATGATATGAATTTGGGCTCGTGAGTCCATTCAGAGGCGAGAGTATCATCAAAATACTTCTGTATAATATCCGCATCAACAAGTAGTATTATTAACGCTTCTCCGAATCTATTGTACACCGTGATTTCCCCAATTTGGACTGACAGGTGATGTAGAAGTTGAATACCATTTAATATAATCGAATCGCTGACTAGGAGGTTCGCGGTAATGGGCAGTTCTATATTACCATTGTGGCTGCGGGAATTATATGAAGTAATGTGATTCTCACTACATTTGATGGTATTTTCAAAAGAGCACTCAGTTTTGTTCGAACGCCATTACTTTGTGTTGGATACATATCTCCTTCCTTGTTTTCTGGGTTTCTAACCCATCACAATCTGAAAAAATTAGTATTAATATCGGAATCTATAGAAGTGTAGACTTCTATCTACCCTGACAAGTTGCTGCGTGAAAAGAAAAACGTATCCTTTCGGATGGAACATGTCCAATTAGTTAGAAAATTCTTGTCTTACTTGAACTTGCCTATCAGAAAAATACAAGAACTAATGTATATATGGAAAAACTCACCAATAAACGCAACTTTTCGGGGTATATATAAATCTACCCTTCTACACTTCTATAGATATTTATTTTTTCAGCTGACTACTTTGGAAGAAGAATTCAGAATTTTCAAGTTCGAAATGATTGTATTCACAAACCCAATGCCAGACATCTGTTTCGACCCACCAGGTCTCATCAGTGACACTAAAATGTGAACACAAACATTCAGAACTATCTGCTCGTTACGAAGTCAATCTCTGAAACTGGCGCAGATGGTGTAAACCTCCAAGGGCCAACGCCTTCTGCTGGGTGACGACGAGTGCAGTAGAAGTTTGAGACTTTGGTCGTCACCCAGCAGATGGCGTTGCCCCTTGGGGGTTTACACCATCTGCGCCAGTTTCAGAAGAAGAATTGACAATTTATTCTTCATCTATTGATATTTTTCAGAGTGTTACTTTTCCGAAATGGGATCATTCGTGTCCTTGATTTATGCGACCTTCTCTGGGCCCACTTGTTTGGACCTATAACTGTGAAATCCATCCATCATTGAGAATAGTGATAACTTCTGTGATTGAACCAGGATATGTGTTTGGATCGTGCAAAATAGAAACCAAGGCAAATAGCCAACAGAGGTATTCAACAGGCGTTTGAAGCAGATAGGATTTGAGCATTATTTTGATGAAAAACTTAATATCTCTGATACCATCGTTCGATCACAAGCCACCACTGCCCAACAAAAAGCCAACTCATTTCCAAATATGTTTGCTGGAAATTCTACTCTGGACTCATCGGGAAAAGATCCTCCGAATATCACGCCTGTCGACAGTTATATGCCTAAGATAATTCTTCATCAACAAACTATAAGAAATATTTTAATGGACCTGAAGACGAATAAGGCTTGAGGATCTGATGGAATCCCAGCAATTGTTCTGAAAGTATGTGCCCCAAATTTACACCAGTACTTTGCGAATTATTCAACCTCTCATATAACCTGGAGATTTTTCCTAAGACCTGGAAGACAGCAAGAGTTCAGCCAGTTCCTAAAAAAGGGAACAAAACTCTGCCTTGTAATTATAGACCAATTGCATTGCTTTCTATCATTTCCAAAGTCATCGAAAAAACAATCAATATGAAGCTCATCAAATATCTAGAGAAATCAGAAATAATTAATGATCGAAAATACGGATTTCGCCATCGAAGATCAACCAGACACTTATTGGCTTATGTTTCTCATATTTGGCAGCATTCAATCGAGAAATTCGAAGAAACGATAGCTGTTGCACTCGATATTTCAAAAGCGTTTGATCGAGTTTGGCATCGGGGTATCCTTTCTAAGCTGCCGTCTTATGGTTTGCCTCCTCAGTTTTGTGCCTTGTTGACGAGTTTCTTGTCTGATAGGTCTCTGTATGTGGTTGTTGATGGGGTATCATCTGATATTCTCCCAATAAATGCAGGTGTTCCACAGGGTTCAATTCTGTCGACCACTTTGTTTCTGCTTTATATCAATAATTTGCTCGAGAAAACATCTTGTTCAATACATAGTTTTGCGGACGACAGTACTCTTCATACCAGTTTCTCTTCCAGAGTCGCCATACCAGCTGAAGAAACAAAAATTTAAAGAAACATTCACGTCAATAAAATTAACGACGGCTTGGCAAAAATAATAGAATGAGGTAACATGTACTTAGTGCCAGAAGAGGTTTTTCCTGAGGCTTACAAACTTCAGAAATTCAAAGTAAATGTTAATTCGTATTTCCTGTCCCTTGATTCACACGGTGTTCTTTGAACATTACAGGGCTTTCCTTTCGTGTGAATCTGCATATATAAAAAAAAATCGGTTGAGATTTCGTTTCGGCAAGCGGGATTTTCACTCAAAAAAAAACCTTTCTCTTCAATCTCCGTCTGGTTTGCATCTTACATTTCAAGAGGAATTCTTCCTAAGGATTAACACCGATCCGGAATTACGAAAAGATAGACAAACAGTCAGATAACAAAAGACATTAATATAGGAAGCGAAGATGTAGCCGAATGAGAAAACTATTTCAAGAGCTCTTCATATCCAAATCCCTCCTGAGCTCGTCGGAATACTCTCCTGAAACTTTTCTGTCTGAATTCCAGTGATAATTTTCGCCAACTCATAACGCCGTATCTCCATGTGAGCAGCGTCGGCGGTTTCGGATCTAATATATGCGCCGACATTTCCAAACAAATCCAGATTCAGACACAACAATATGAACCTCAACTCCATCATCGTGAATTATAACGAAACTTTGGTCTCGTATGGTAGATTGCTCATTCAAACTTCCGGCGGTGGAATCCAGAATGATGAACGAGAAACGAGAGACACTAGGAAATCGGTAGCCTCGTGCGAGGACATTTGCTAGTTGGTATTGGAAATTGGCATTCAGATCCGAGAGCCACTACAACTTATCTCTATGGCATTTTTTCATGACCTGATGTGTTTCAGGTAGACATTCTTTCGAATTCTTCGAATCATCTGAACAGCATAAGGGAACTGAAAAAACAAATAGTTTATTTTATTTATGTATTTATTTATTTACTTTTCTTACCTTGTTCAACAGGTTGCCCCATTCATAGAACAGGGAAAAAACCAAAACACGAATATATGCATTGAATAAAACATAAGCTTGATGAGTAAACAAAACAATGTTATCCTAACCTGCTTATCTAGTTTTGAATAGAGAGAAAAAAAAAAGATCTGATATAAGTTACCACACAGTTAAAAACATCTATGTTCTTAGATACTGAGTCGTATGCACTACACATCTTATACAAAGGTGAATTTTCATATATGTTGGTCCGTGGAAAATCTAAGTAAAATATATCACAATTTCTGGATGATAGTTTCGAGACAGAAAAATTAAATTTCTCTAACAAATCTGCGCAGTCAATTGCACTGTTGACAATCTTATGAATGATCAGAACAAAGAAATACTGTCTTCTTACACGCAGGCTTGCAAATTTGAAAGTTTTGAGAAGCTCTTCATGGGGTGTTCCTATTGAAGGGTATGTACCGCATGACATGTAACTTAACAGTTTTAGGAACCATCGTTGCAGACCCTCGAGACGATCAGCACTGCTCCGATAGTATGGACTCCAAACAATCGATGCATATTCAATCTTCGAACGTATAAAACAGTAATACAGTTACTTGAGAATATCTATATTGTTGAAATGACGACTGTTACGAACTATAAACCCGTATGCTCGATATGCAGATTTCAATACTGAGTCAATGTGTTCATTAAACGATATATATATATATATATATATATATATATATATATATATATATATATATATATATATATATATATATATAATCAAATAAAATGACAAGATCTTTGAATGTTTTTAGTCATAGTACAGAAGTGTTGCCAATTGAATAATCAAATACGATTGGATCCGATTCAAGTGTATGAGACATGACATTACATTTGACAGGATTCAATTCTAATCTGTTATTTTGACACCATTCCGGCACTCGATCCAGGTTGTCGGCCAGTTGTTGACAACTATGTGATTCACGCAGCTATATAATTTCGGGTCGTCAGCATACAGCAAGAAGTTTTCATCGACATCAGCAATATCGTTAATGAAAACATTGAAAAGTAATGACCCCAGATTGGAGCAGTGGAGTACACCAGATGTTGTGAGATATTCGACAGATCTGTAGCCATTCAAATCAACATATTGTGTAAGATTAATCAAAGATGAAGAAAAGCTAATTTTTTTCAGTTTATTGATCAGTCAGTGTAGATGACGTCTGTTTCGGCTCGATTATCAATATTTTCAGAAATGTATTGAGTAACTGTTATCTGATTTGTTTATTGACTCTCAAGAACGGTAAACACATTTTACTTATCAAAGACAATTTTTGGAGAAAGAACTTAGCGACGACTACGGTAATTTTCTGAAATTGGTTGAAATTTCGTTATGTGCATTGCTTTTTGTGCACGTATAACATTTTTTGCCTAGCTTCAGGAATAAATCAATCTATATTTAGTAACTGGAAAGTCAAAAGTGACATTTATATATACGTGACACCTCTCATGCGGTCCAAATTGCATTTATCAACAAATATCAGGGTGACTTCCGAAGAAGAAGTTTCCATGATATCGTTTCAGTCCACAGTACGTGACCTGAACGGAAAATTGATAACCACATTCTTGAAACTCCGTTAGTGGCTTTACTTCGTCAAGTCTATCTCATTTTTCCCCTCCAAAAATTCTTGAAACAGCTGCTTTTTTTCATTTTCGACTTCTTAACGTGTCGATTTTACGATGTTATATATTGCAATTACTACATATCATTTTGGCAGCAACATTGAAAGATAATCGCATGAGAAATATGTTGTAACACTTGTGACAAAAAAACTGCTATAATCAATGAGCCTACCGACTCAAACACGTCGAATCATTCTCACAGAATTAGTTGAGATATAATCACACAATTAATTGGTCATATCGGCATACAATTTAACGCTGCTTTTTTCCAGTCGGACAACCTCAACATCGATTTTACGATGTAGGGTTATGTGATTACCACATTTCCGCTACGAATTATACGCATTGATTAATGTTTTTTATGACAAAATTTCGCATTAGTGGCATAAATATTGCGTCGTTTTGCTAGTCGGGAAAAAATCGTCTGTATCGGCCAATTCTAATGTCCAGACATGGCTATTACTATACAGGGTGTAACATAAGTACGTTGAAATATTCAAGTGACGTCTTCCTGGGGGCCGTTCATAAAATACGTCACACTAAAATCAGCTTTTTTTGACCCCCTCCCTCCCCCATTGTCACGCAAATGTTAAACAAAAAATGATTCGTTTACGAAATAAAGATTGTTGAAAGATGGGGGATACCTACCATGTTTTGAAAGATTTCAACAATCTATTTTTCGAAAACGAATCATTTTCCGTTGAACATTTTATAGGAAAAAGTTGTTTATTTTGACGAGATCCACCACATACTTAGTTTTTGTAATGTTCTCAGCAACTTCACTTAGCGCCCTAGGAGCTAAGTAATATGCATCAATATAGAAAATTATAAATATCTCGAAAACGACCACCTCCAGCTTTGTTGAGTAGGTGTACCTATTTCACTTGGACAAGGTGTGGGAATTAGGTTTTTTCATGGAAAGTACCAAAAGTTCACTGTCAAAAAAGTTAGGGCAATTTGAAATAACTGATGACAGCGTACGCAGCGCCCCCTATATGTTACATAAAAATTAATACAAAATTATGATTTCCCACGTCAAAAAAAAACACGGGTAGCAAATTTCGTGCAAATAACTTATTTTTTTGCAAGAGTTATTTTCAAAAAGCAAACAAAAAAATTCAATTTCAACACCCTGTATCTCCGAAACGAAGCATTTTCGGACACATGTTCATATAGACTTTTCTCTTGAAATTGTCTCAGGAATATGTCACTTGAATATTTCAACTTATGTTGCACCCTGTATAATAGTGGCATTCAGAATGTGAATTTTCATCAAGAATCACTCATTTTCAACTGCCACATGAATAAATCATTAAAATGATTCCGAAACGTATACAACAAAAGTATGTCATCATGTTACGACGCAAACTCCCTCGAGTCAACTCAGATGAAAAAATTCAACAAGAACATCGTGACTCTGCCACCGGAAACGCTCGCATCCCTGGAGCCCGTTTTCAGACACACGTCTTCTGTGAATTTGTCTCGGGGAGATTCTGAAGATGACTGTGGCTTTTTGGTTCATTCTCTATTGATTGAATTCCTCAAGAGAAACGTTTGAGTATGTGCTGAGTCAGTGGGAATGCCTCAAATTCGTGATACCCGGAATAACGACGATGGGCTGTGTTTAGGAAGCGGGAATTTGTTATACGGGGTGATTAAAAGCAATCAGGTCATCTTTGAGATACTATTTTTCCACTGCTTGGAGATCTGGCCAATGGCGACATATAGAAGGTCGGCTCTATTGGGACAAAACTTACAATTACGAAGATCTATCAATAGAACACCATCATCACCAGATTCATTCACGTCAAGAGAAGAAGAAGGAAGACGAATATTGAATATATCCTGAATGCTGGGCTAACTGAAAAAATTTACTGGTCTGCCAATATAAACTACGTCGTTACTGAAAAATTGTGAATCACTCAGTCATCAAGCTGAAGAACAACTATACAGGAGACTATAATACAATGGTTTCAGTGGTCTGTGGCTTCGTCGTATATTCGATGAGTCTTTTTCACTGCTGGTAGGCTCGGTGCAATAGACAATTGTTGGTTGGTTTCAAATACCCATTGCAGTAGGTGGGATATACACCAAATGACTCGAAAGCACTGATAGTTTTTAGGTTTTTCCATAGTTGAAGTAACAAACGCGCCACCGTTAAAATCAGTACGACGCCACAGAGCGCTTCGGCCTTCAGGATATTTGGCCGACCTCTGCCAGCACAAGGTTCTGACTTCTGGGCGCACTCGTGAAATGGAATGATAGAGGATGAACCGGAGGAGGGAAACTCACTGGCTTCCGCTTTCATCCAATGAATAGAGTTCTTAGATTTCAGAAAGTTATCTGTACAGAACAGAAAAATAAATAATTCAGAAATGCCACCGTGCTGGGTAATCGCACGTTGAAAGGTAAGGCCTCGTTGATCCAATGCTCGCACAAGTTTCGACTTCTGAGGGTTGACGTTCGTCAGCTGGTTAACGGAACGAGCAAGTTTGAAACAATGAAGCAGCCGTCTTCCCGCATAGAATTTGGAAGCTCAAAATCAACGATTACCGAAAGCGCTGATGGCAGTTATTTTTTTCTTGCTGCGAGTGAAGATACTGAATCGCAAACTCCTATGATGATGTCAATTGACTTTGACATCTATCTGACATGCAATGCGATTTTGAATGATGTGAAGCATCAAATTCAAATTTATTTCGACAAAATGGTGAATCAAACGACTCACCTAAAAAATCTTTCTCGGAACCAAATGTCTGGTAAATATAAAGAGACCGGGCTTCCCCCTGTAGAGAAAAAGTGTTTTATGGAACTCATTTTGGTTTTCTGAACAAAAAATTCAGATGGAATTTTTGTTGAGGACGCCAAAATATGTAAGTTCCATCATACAGTTTTTCTCTACAGGGTGGACCCCATACTTTATATATTTAGCAATTTTCCAACCCATTTTTTTTCCGATTCATCAATGCCACGTACTGAAAGAGAACGTACATAAGGCTCTAACATTTCGCCTAAAATTCCAGGTGAGTTGAAGAAAATTCTGAATTATTTCAAACTGATTTATATAATATGAGTTGTCTTATAGACCAGCAATTGGCTAGCAATTTTTTCGTCCCCTATGGATTCACTTGAGATATTCACAGAAGGTAGGGAATAGGTCCAGGATAATTTTCTATAACATGCCGCTCTACGCTAGAGCTTTGGGGGTGGTTGCCACCCCATCTCGGGGGTAGAAATTTTTATTACATTTTAACTGTAGGAATCGACGAAAAAAGTAATTCTGAGATAAGAAAATTTTCATACGTTATTTTCATAAAAGTAATATTTTTTGAGTTATTCGAAGTTGAAAGTAACAGTTTTTTGACGAAAAAATCGACTTTTTTCAATGTTTTTTTGCGATTAACAATAAAAATATGCATTTTATCAAAAAAGTGTAGAGAGCCAAATAATAGCTTTTATAAAAACAAAAACAATGCTTTTTTGAATTATCCTACAACAAAAACGAACTGAGATACAGCTAATGAATGCCAAGCTTTTTTCGTCAAATGTATAAACTGGAAGATTTAAAGCGAAATACCGAGAAAAATTTGCATTTTTCGAAGAAAGCTCATTGAATCTTTATTATTGAAGTATTTCATTAAAGCATTTGGACGAACAAAAAAATTTCTCTAGCAAGAAAATTGACCGACTTATGATCAAAATGAGATCGGTACCCGCTTTTTTCTACAAAAAAAATCTGTGAAAACAATCCCCAAAGTACCCCCTGATTAAAATTGATAGCCACCCTTCTGTGATTCCCTTTATATATGTACTATCAATACACCCACGAAGTTTGACCAATTTAACATGCCCTATTTTAGAAAAATTGGAGTTTAAAGAGAAAACGATTTTTTTTTCAATTTCGTGTTTTTAACTCTTTTCTTGAAAATATCTCCCAAAATACTGAAAATACGAAAAAAACTATGGAGTAATGAATTGTAGCTTTTTTGATGATAGAAATTTTTCTGTGTGCATATTTTTTGTACAGTGAATATTTGGCGAGATATACCCGTTTAACCCCTGCATTTACGATCGAACATCACCTCATTGAAGCGCTTTAAACTCTCCCCATTTGAAAATTGAGGTACCTTTAGTGATTTGATTCACATAGTCTTATAGCTCTTGAAAAGCCCTATAAAATCGTTTCTGCAAATAACTTATCTGAAATGAAGGAGCTATGCTCAAAAAACCAATCAATTTTTTTTGAAAAATTCGAATTACCCGCTTCGGAGCGTAGTAATCTACATAACCGGTATATTCGGCCGTTATACGTTATATGTTCCACTTTTCCCATTCATATTGGAAGACAGAGCAGAAGAATCATCTGCTCACGTGTAGGCGTGTGTGAGTGTATATTTCGTTGATTTCTCACCAGTGTATTCTAAAGTTCGAAGATATTACAAAAATTTCAATGTTTTCAAGGGTAATTTTCAACAACGGAAGGTTGAAACATTGTATCCTAAAGCATGAAACAATCATTATTTAACTATATTCACCCATATTTAGGTTTTTAATGTTATTTTATAATTTTTGTCAATAAGGGGTAGTTTTCAAAAAACAAAAAGCGTACAACGGCACGATATAGAAAATGAACTAGAGGGTGAAATGAGCCTAATCCCAAATTTTTGTACAAATCGGTGCTGGACAAAAAAATTGCGAGGTTTTACTATTTTTTCAGCTTCATTTTCTGGACTATAGGGTACGTATGTGGCTGAATCTAGACAGATCCGAAATCGGATCGTACGACGATCAGACAGCTTTCTGATTGGTCTAAATTTAAATTAGGACCAATCAGAAAGCTATCTGATCGTCGTACGATCGGATTTCGCAAAATAGAGATGACAGGCAGTAGAACTGATGCGAGTGTCATCCCTAGTGACTAGGAAAGAAAACATTCAGCTCATGAGTAAATAACCCTTTTTTTTCTGTCCCAAGTAGTCTAACGATTGGCCTCGAGAAGTTGATCTTTGTGAACTCTTTTGAACTTCGAAGTTGGGAATGTTTTTTGATTTGCTGGGACCTGGTTGTAGAGACTGTAAATATTGTGTGTAAGTGAAGGACCTCCTGAAGATGGCAGTCCGATGAGGTGGAGGCGATATTATTCCCTTGAAGCGGGTGTTGAAATTGTGAACATCACTACGGAATGTTATTTTGTTGTAAAGATAGGGTGGAGTTTTATTGAGAATAACTTTGTGAGATAATGTAATATCTATGCATCGACATTATAACTAATGGACTGGCCCTAAGAGAGAGAGGACTGCAGAGTAAGCAAGATAGATTACTTCAAGTCTAACCTCTAAGCGAATTCCTTCCTCAATGTAGCAGATAAAGAGAGGTTAAGAAGAATATAGTAATTCAAGTCAAGCATTATCATTCTGTCCTTCACAATATCACTCAATGTGCTATCCTTTCTCTCTCTATTGTATTCCGCATCGGGTTATATGGAAAACTGTCATAAAGGCCAGTCGATTAGTTCAAATGTCTATGTATCTACGGTTCATCGATCGATCCAAGTATGGAAAATGTGGCGCAATAGTTTGTGGTTCATACAAGTATGCCGTTGCCTATCTAAACTTGTTTCTGTAATCTGTGGTTATCTCTCTTATGGATATCGCTATAATTTCCATTTCATTATCGGGATCCATTCAGGTTCGACCAAATTGGAAACATCGAGTAATACGACCACATTGCAGAATGAAATTTGCCATTCAAACCAGATAAAAGATTCCATGAATATTGCATTCTCTCTATAACACGAGTCTGAGTTTGTTTTCTTGTTGCGTTATCCAATGGAGAACTAGAGCTGGAATATCACATTTGATTTTCTTGTTTCTTTTTCATTAAGTGCTCTTGTTTCCGTTCGGTAATCAAGTGATGGGAGAATGTTCCTGCGATTTATACTACCGGGTTAATCTGCAATCTATGGAATTGTGTCAGTCAATTATTTTATGATTGCCAACGGTCGGTGGTAGCGTGAAATATTGAGGTTAGTCATCTTATTAGTAACATAAGAAAACCCGAACTGCAAGTCCTAACAATAGGAATTTCACGATAAGCAAGAAGCTATCTGGTGGCAGTTGACGAACTAAAGTTGTCTATTAATAGATGTCTGTCAAGGTCAAATGTTTGTTGTTTACTTTACGTCTTTACGGACATGCAATCGAAATTTCGTTTTCGAATTCGCAAACTCACATTTCAATCAAGAATATTCACAAGTGGTACAACAAGCTGCTCCTATTCAATCTTCGAACTGAACAACTTATTGGGATTTCAAATTAGGATCGCAGCGCCACATTCAAGAAAACTTCAACTAATAAGCAATTGGGAAGTTCATCATCCAGATACGCCTCTATCGGCAAATATTTGAACTATTTCATCGAGTAAAACAAAAATAAACTTCTGTCACTGTCGAATGTGATCTGGAATTGTAGTGCATTTTGGTGTTCTTGTGCTTCACTCTTGCGATTTCATGAAATTGATATTTATAATAATATATAATATATTATAACAATGCCGAAATTAATAAATTCTTTCCATACGTATTCCTCATTTTAATAATTATCGTCCAAAAAACACTTCTCTAACACATTCACACACTGAATAGTCTTCACATATGTTTTACAGAGAACTTCGCAAAAATCGAAAAACACAAGGAACAATACAACGTAAACGATAGTAAACATATGTTTTGACACATTAACGATCAGCTGATTACTGTTTGGAGCCGACATTTTTGAACAGACATCAGCGCCCTCATCGGTAAAAATTCTTCTCAATACTTTGGCAACTATTGCTATTCAAGGTTAGAACTTCCACGTTGTTTGAAAATCCCAAAACCGTAAAATTCAACCGTAAATTCCATTTCTTAATTAGTTCCACATAACTAGATTTCCTGTATAATGATCTCAAATTGAACTGCTCATCTGTTGAGCTTTAATGTAGTATTATATCCAAAACAAATGAGAAATACATTTCATGCCTGAAGTAATTTTTATTATATATATCTTTGGTTTGCTCTTGTTTTCAGGTATATCGAATATCTATCTCATCGAATACCTATGTGGTTCTCGGTAGTGGAGAGGTTAGCACATTCGCCTTTCAAGCAGAAGACCGGGCCACCGTGCTGGGTATTCCCACGTTAAAAGGTGAGGCCTCATTGATCCATTGCTCGCACAAGCTTCGACTTCTGAGGGTTGACGTTCGTCAGCTGGTTAACGGAAACGAACAATTTTTGAAAAATTTAGAAGAATATTCAAAATTGTCAAAATTGATTTTCCTAGTATGTAGCTTTCTGTGTAAGTGAGAACCCAATTGAAATTATACAATGAAATTATACTAGATTATGGTTTCATTTTTCATATATAAAAGTAATGTTTCAAATTTTCTCAGAAGCAATCCATTATGGCTATTTCTCTGCCAATATATCAATCTGAGTCATCATCGATAAATATAGAAACAGTTGTATTTCTCTTCTCAGGAGCTTGATAAATGAACATACAATTCACAAAGGCTCATTGTTCAAAGAAGAGCTGCTTTCATTCAAGGTAAATATTCTTTTCAAACTAATACAACAGAAGGGCAGTATACAAGAGTTATTGATGAAAAGTTCCCCTTTCTATATTTCAACGGTAACAAATCACATTGTCCATTATTCAATTCATGTTTACATCCAATATAAAAATCAGCAATGGAACGTAC
The DNA here is from genome assembly GCA_032362365.1 of Zygogramma bicolorata. Classification (NCBI taxonomy): domain Eukaryota; kingdom Metazoa; phylum Arthropoda; class Insecta; order Coleoptera; family Chrysomelidae; genus Zygogramma; species Zygogramma bicolorata. The sequence goes on along the minus strand of JAVJAQ010005530.1, from coordinate 626,802 downwards.
TCCACAACTATTTTTATAACCCATCTTCAGATGGCTTCCATATAGAAGGCATATGAAAGCATATAAGTTTGGAAAAAGTTATGGGATGTCTCGCTACAGTATATAAGAAAACTTTCAGATCGCCGCAGTTCATATTAAATACTCTTCGAAATGAAGAAATACACATTGATTCGAAACACAAGATGTTGAGAATATCTTCTGATGAGCAGCTCAGTCTAGAATCGAATAAATTCACCGGAGTTTGATAGTGTGAAGACTTTGGAAACAATATGATGGACTTGCACTGTATTCTCCATAGTTTTGAAATCGGATTCCGCCTCAAATTTCAACGACTTTTCCTTCCATAGTGTGAATATAGTCTGGGATGCAATTTTTATCATATTTACTTGAATCAACGGAAACTAGTTTCAGTATTGAAAAATGTGAATTCAGAAAATTTCTACAAAATTCCAAATCAAATTTAAATATATTCTACTCTTTTCACATCACTCAATAAACGAAACATCATCTTCATTCATTTGACTTCTTCCTTCATACGAAAGAAATCGGAGAATGTGAACAAACCATGAATGACTATGAATTTACAACTTCAGTATCAAAATCGATACCTTGGCGCTGGTAACTCAATTTGAAATCCCAAAAGCTTGTGGGTTTTCTATTTCTCTCACTTGTTACATCGATCAGATGGAGAATCACCCAAATCTGTGCAAATCGAACCAATAATACATTCATGTCGAGAAAAAAAAAAAGGAATACGAGTATTAAATATAAGGTGAACGTGAAACACAAATTCACTGGCTCCAGTTTTCATCTCTATGAATAGAAGTAGAACATTTCAGAAAGTTATCCCTTTTGGGGATCACGATAAAGTTCCTATTTCAGTGTCGAGATCCATCGAGATCCGACCAAATTGGAAACATCGTGTAATACGACCACATTGCAAAATGCAATTTTCTATTCGAAGGCGTACAGATACAAGATAGAGGTTTCATGAATATTGCATTTCCTCTATACAACAAGTCCGAGTTCTGTTCATCTGTATAGTTATTACATGAAAGTTGGAGCGGATGAGAGACTTGCTTGCCGTCATCTTTTTGTTTATTTTTCATTATGTTCTGTTGTTATCGCGAAAAGGTAATCACTTAATTGATGACGCCTACGCACGAACCTCCAGAATAGAGGGAAAAATGAAAATATTTTGGATAGCAACGGAAAACAATGGATTTGGGATTCTCCGCCAAAAAAGAAAATATGTGAACAAATCTGTGAAGTTGCTTTCATCTTTCATGCGAAAACCTCATTCATTGTTTTTAATTTGGATTCTTGATTGAATTGAACAAGAGCAATATTAATTTTTTTCGGAAAGATGATAATTAATAAGGAATATTACGAGAAAGTGAATTCCTACCCAAATCGGATCCTCTACAGAAAATTGTGATATTTGCTTGTGCCCTTATTTGTGACATAAAACATTCAATGGGAGAATGAATCCAAATACTGTTACTAGCACTATCATTTATACAGTATAAAATAACTCAAAAAAATTTCACTTCATATAATGGATGGGATTTCTGTGGGACGATAATAGCGACATCCCACAGAGTAGCATGAGTTATCTCGTACAAAATGATATTTTTCATCGTGTTACACAAAAGGTTTTTTTATTTTTGATAGAGAATATTCCCTCATTACTTCCAAATGATGAGATTGTTTTCCATACGAAATTTCCCGAGAAACAAGTTTGGCCATTATAACGATGACAGTCTTTCATTTTTGTTAAGTTCGACTGGAAGGAAAAATACAGAAATGGTGAAAGAGTGTACAGGTTGACCGGATGATACAGAAAAGACGACGGAAAACACTCTTCATTATACAGTGTGGTCCATCAAGTGGGCACCAAATGGAAAAAATATCTATAACTTGCGCAATGAAAATTTGAGTAATGCTAAAGTTAGTGCATGTTCGATAACCTTATCGAATAGCTTCAAGTTGAGCAGCATAAAGGGGGTCAAGAAATATCAAATTCGTCCAAGATTTAAGTACCTTTTTTCAGAGAGATACAATAAAATGTTATTTGGAATAGCTATTTGTATAACAAACGGAGGAATGTGCTACTTTTCCTCCCGGAGATGAAGTTCATTTAAGGAAAGAGAAAGCACTTCACCCCTATGTTATGAAAATAATTTTTCCGCCTTCACCAATAACAAGTCATTTTGAATAATTTTTTCATGAAATTAACAAACAAAATTTATTACAGAACTGAAACGAGGGAGAAGGTACAGTATATGCTCCTGAAATTCCAACAATCAGGAGAACCTACAGAACGAAGAAGAAAGAATAAAATAAAATGTTGACGCCAAAATTTAAACTAACACCTACAAGCCTATCCTGACAGTGAGCGAACTCGTTGCGCTAGTGGCAACTTTTGCGGAATCATGAACATAGCGTATATATTGCTGTAATTCTTCTATAATTTTTGCCGTTTGACTTCACAACTTGACTAGTTGAGAAAAAGAGCAAATGATCTTGAGGATGCAGTCAATACATAAACTTTGGGGAAAGGTTTGAAGAAAACTCTTTGTCATTTGGTCAAGCTTTCGAAAATGTTTATTTTCTTTATCAAGACAATCTGAAAGGTGTGGAAAAAACAATTTTGAGACGAAACAATATTAATAAACGTAAACAACGTACACAAGTTGTAAGTACTCACGACTCTACATTTACGAAAGCTCGACCAAATGATAAAGAGTTTTCTTTAAACCTTTGCCCAAAGTTTATGTATTGACTGCATCCTCAAGATCATTCGCTCTTTTATATATATATATATATATATATATACATAGTTCATTCAAGATCGTGAATTATTTCATCGTGGAATTCACTATTTGCAAGATTATAGGAGCTCAGGATATTTCACTCCTAAAAATATAAACCATGTGTGTACGAAATTTCCTCAACATTATCTTATTGCATCAAGTACTCGATTCATAGCTCTGAGTTAAAAAATATCGATTTTATTCAAAAATGGCCCAGCTGAAATCATAAGACAGGCATACATTATGCGATTTTCAGCAATGCAAGCTTTGTGCTATGCAATAGCATAGCACTCGTATGCCCCTTGCCACTGGTCATACATTATGATTCTCCTGTGCAACATTCATTCGTAATGACAGTACATCCAACTGAAACTATAATCAATAAAAGTTGATCATTCCGAATTCATTCTCGTTACTCATAATACATACATCATGACGAAGAAGGTGTTCTTTGAACATTGCAGGGCTTCCCTTTCGTGTGAATCTACATATAAAAAAAATAGAAAAGTGGTACGATAATGCAATAATAACAAACAAGAAAAATCAGTAATCCTAAAAACTAGTTGAATTGCACGAGTCTTGCATGGAAATAACAGCCGTTTCTATTTTACCGACTTGCAAAATAACTGCAAGCACGTTATTTATTTTGGACTTGCATGGCACTTGCATTGCATGGAAATTGTATGCCTCTCTATAAAGTCGTGCTTCTGATTCGATGGATTTCACCACAACATTGATGATCTAAATTTGAGTTGAATTATTTCTTCTAGCACGTAAGAGTAATTCTGCAACTGTGGCAAAAATATGAACTGTTCACTTCTATCTTGATTACTCACTGAGTATCCAATTCAACAGACATGCTTTTTTGAGGGATTCCCATATGAATCTTTCAACTCTTGGGAATATTCCACGAACGTTACTTTTTTTATATCGTTTTTGGCAACAGTAGGGATGAATAGGGAATTCAACCGACGCATATAAAAATGATAAGAATTTGTAAAATAATGTTCCCATTAAATGGATTAACCCGATATTCGATGATGATAACACAGTGTTCACAATGAACAGATAAAACATATCGAATCGAGAGTTTGATAACGGTGCGAATCACCGAATATAACCCATTAGCTTCAGATTAAACTCATTAACCGATAGTGATATTTTGTCGAAGCAGATCGATTTAATGGACTTGAAACTTCTCTCCCAAAGCTCTCATGTCTACTTGCTGAAACAGAATTCATAGAGAAATCATGGTGAACTTTGTCTACGGAAACTCCACAATAATTTAACAATTATGGTTGAAATAGCAAGTCCGCTTTCGAAAAGAACTAAAACGCCTCAGAGCGATATGGAACTGTGAAAAATTGGTTCGCAATTTCCCGCACAAAGCTTAACCTTCTGGGCGGACTCTTCAGAGTTTTTCTGAAATTACATTTCAACTTCAATTTCCTCGAAAGTCCTAATTGAAAGAAGTATGGGTCTGGTGCAAATGGTGTAAACCTCTAAGGCAAAGCGCTATCTGCTGAATGACGAGCAGAGACTCAAACTCCTACTACATCAATTAGAGTAGACCTCTTACAGCGAGCACATCGACAAATGACCGCTGCGAACGAGAATCGTCATCAGTCTACTTGCAGAAGAAGCTGCAATCTTCCACAGAAATCAGAATTTCTGTGTTCGAAATGATTGCATCCACAAATCCAATTCCAGATAGCTAAGTTCAAAAGAGGGGGGAAGAGGACAAAGGATCAGGATTAACTCTACGAACTCCACAGGCTCTAACCGAATCATTCTGTTAACACGTTAGGGCAGTGGGGGGTACGGCCCCGACTAGGGTAGTTTAGACAAAAATAATAATTTCGTAAGCTCCATATTATCATTATTATATCTCCTTCGACAGCAAGGGGGCCGTTGAAATTCGAGTTTGGAGTGTCTCCATAAGAGAATGGCAATGGATAGGGCCTGTAAAGTCATCAGGACTTCGGATCCCCTTCACTGCATGGTCCGACACCATGAAAATGCAGGAATCGGAGCATTTTTGTTCAAGGCAGCAAGGCGCGTTGCTGATGAACCTGGTATAGTCTTCGACACCGAGCGGGTAAACCAACTCTCTGTCAACGATTTGGAACCTGCACGGAGAGGAGCTTTCGTCAAGACTGCAGAGAATGCTGAACCACTGCAGCTGCATACATCAAGCCCACACATCTTTAGGAATATCGAGGATCATGGCTTGCCTGTTAAGCTAACATATGCCTTCCTCAGGTCAGGTGAGCTAAAGTCGGAGACTGAAGGGTTCAACATGGCGTGCCAAGACGGTGTCTTTAACACTCTCGTCTATGGGAGACGTGTGATGAATATATAGGTCTCTGATTCTAGATGCAGGGCTTGCAGACAGGCGCCTGAGATAATATGCATTTGCTATCAATTTGTGTAGTTTATGCGGTTTCGGCCATCCATCGCCGTAACGCGGCGAGTGCTATACTATTTTCTTAGCACCGGTATACTATTTTCTTAGCACCGGTACTGCCTTACGCTCCAGAGGAGATTGAGTCCGTTGTGGAAAATGAAATGTGTCGAATTTTTTGGAACTTTTCAATCCCCACCCTGAGGCAAATACAAGCCAATAAGCTATGGATATTATGGACCCAATCGAAACGAATATCGTCCGAAAAGAGGAGGAAACACGGACAAAATATCAAGATCTACTCTACGAACTCCGCAGGTTACACCCGAACTATTCTGTTGAATTGGTGACTATGTGTTCTCTGTGGTTCCAGACATACGCTACTCTCTGAACTCAATACCATACCGTTCTGCCGGAATGTGGCAGAGATCTTGGCCGGACGCATGCCAAAGGCTGCTATTCTTGGTACCTTGCGTCTACTCAGGACTCACGACTCTCGGAGACTGTGATCACTTACCCCGCGGTGCGGAAAGTAATCATTGGTTAATTTTACTAGCGCGTTCGCCCGCTGAGTCGGAAAAGAGGGTAGTACGGACCCAACCTGCTCAGTTTAGGCGACGAAAAGATAATAATAATGAATATACTTTACTGTCAGAAAATATTAATTTTGTAGACAAAGCATTGAGCATAATAAAAATAAGAGATATTATAATATCGTTTGGGCTACCATATTATTATACACTACCCAATACTTTTTAGTTCTCAGTTGATATTCTCATTCAATGGACAATTTTAATACGCGCCACTCGTGGAGCTGAATAATTTCCAGAAGAAATCGACGAATTTGGCAATATATGTGTAGTATACAATCATTTGTATATTCTGAAGGGTCTAATTCTGAAGAAAAAATGGTACGTACTACGTGAGTGAATGAGGGAAACACGTGTCGCGGTTTTGTAAACACATTGTCAGTGAAAATCGTACAGGAAACTGTGATATTTTTGTTATTATGAATTTTCATTAGTTCAATTCAATTTTTTTAAAATTTCCACCAATAATATCTTCCTCCCAGTGAAAAATATAAGGAATCGAAAAAACAGGTCAATTTTTTGTCAAGGGGGGCACTCTCATGGACTTTTTATAGCCCTCGTAGTTCAACCTCTCAAAAGGGGTAGAAATTACCCTTATAATTTCAAATGGGAAGGGGAGGTCAAGAAGTACATCATGTTGATTGGCGTTCAATTCTGCTTCCGATGGTACCCTGACTGGTTATTTTTTGATGATCATTTTCCAAAAAAAAAAAAATTCTGAGCAACAGAATTGAAACTTTTTCTAGAGATCAATCATCGTTTATACAAGTAATTATTAGATATAGGCGTATAGATAATAATATATGATATATGCTTTGTTTTTCGTCCATCGCACTTTCTAACCTTCTGGTCTATAAATAATTGATTATATTCTGAACTGGAGAAAAGTTGAAAATTTCCATATATTCAAGATAAAATGGAAATGAAACTCAGGCTGAAGGATTCCTATGTTATGGTATTATTTTTTGAAGTGATAAGCTTTATTTCCATTAGTTTAAGGTAATTATCATTTATTTTGGAAATGAATAAAGATTATTGTTCGGCAAATTAGATAACAACACTTATTATATTTTTGAAATGAATTCAGACATTCCATAATTCATTTTATATTTACATACTGGAATAATGTAGCCAAAATACCGGGCACAAGCAAAAACATAAACAGCCTGAAAAACTCTGATAAAAAACTATTCCGCTGAAACAGCGGAAGCACGGGAATGGGGGAATCTGGAAGTCAATCAATCAAAATTTGATTCATGGTCGGGAAGAAATATTTTTTGTTGTGAGTGGATCGTATAGACGAAGTGGATTAATTTACTGCTCGCTCCTGTACGGTGTGACCTGAATTACGTCCTTAAGATATTGAAAATAACAAATTATTCTGTGTTGAAAAGGATCACAAAATCACCGCAGGAATTTAATTTCTCACATTGGATGGTCCAAATCGAAGTATTTTGGTTTGAATCCGTTTCTGCAATTATAATGTATGATGCTAATACCAATTTTTAATTTAGTGAAAAGTCGAGATATTGACATGTGTATCAATGAAAAGTTTTCTTCTCTCAACTTTTTGATATGACAAGATATCCAAAACGGTCATGGTTAACATGCAAATGCATTATTATTTCAATGCTTTTTCATACAATTCATTTCTGTGTGGGAACACTGTTCACAAGAAAAGAAACATCAACGGTTTTTTTTCGATAAAAAAGGGGTTTTGTGACCCTTGCTGCGAAGGTTTTAAGATTCTTTTTCCAAAACCGGCCGAATCTGAGAATGTTTTCTGAGCATATATTCTGTTTGAGACTTCAAACACAAAATTGTATCGCTAGTGGTCAGGAGGTTTAAATGACAAACCATCGCTATACGGAGAATGACACTACATCGATGCCTGATTTCATTTGTTTCAAGCGATGTTAGTGAAATGTGGGGCCAAATCGCAGAACTCTGTGAGTTTCATCAGTTCTATGGGTGAACGAACTCTAAATGATATTCAGTTACTTTTCATTTGGTTGAATTTGAGATAGAAATAATGGGAGATGGTCAAATCATAAATAATTAATCAATAAATAGCAATAAAAAGCACGGTCCAGCTCTCCAGGTTGACTGAGAGTCATTCGATATCTGCAGTTAAGCAGCGCCGAGCGCGGTTAGGACTTGAATGGGTGACCTCATGTAGAGGAAGACCGCGTCGAAAGCCCATATAACTGCAGTAATATAGCATATTAGAGCTCGCAGGCAATACATCAATGAACAAAGGATATATTGAGAATATGCCGTCCTTCAGAGGGGACTACTTGTCACTCAATTTTGCATCTTGCATTTCGTCAATTACGTATCGTATTTAACTTCTAGGGGTGAAAAAACCCAAAGAAGGAATTCCAGGTGAATTTTAAATACCAGTATTTCGAAGGTGAAACACGCTATCGAAATTATAATTGTGGTTAAGGTAATTTCCCGATCCACCGCCAGTTCCAATATAACTTATCAAAGACATCCCCTGTAATCAACTGTCACCAATTTGCTTTCAGAATTTCTGACATTATTATATTATATTCTCCAACAATAGGAAATCATTTACATGAGGTAGCTATTTTATGGAGATGGTATTAAATTCTGCACCAACAATACACATAATGCAGGAACACTTCAGCATGAAACTGAATAGAGGTAAAAATCGAAGTCAGCAGCAGGCAGAGTAGTAATAGAAACGTGATAAGGGTCGGATGGAAGGAAAACGTGAGATATTATTCGAATATAATTGGAGATTTCAAACGCATTCATATTTCCGAGCACTGAAATAGAAATATGAAACTTGATTGAAAGGGCTAGTTCTCAATCAAGCGGCCTCGTCTAGGCAGATTTTGTGGATCGATGATCATTCTTGAGCTGCCGCTTAATTGAAATTGCAGCTAGAAACCGAATTCGTGTCAACCCCTACTGTCAAAGAATGGAAACTCTCACTCCTAATACCATGAGGTTTTGGATAACAAAAACTCACGGTTTATGATATTGGATTGTGGAAAATATTTACGTAGATCATAGACAGTGCAGACTGTTTCTTTCTCTTCATTTAACGTTAGCCTATTTCAGATACCAAGGCCAATCACTGACGCCGGTGAGCACACTTTCCCAACCGGAAATTTTGCCGAACCCTCTGGTATTCCTACCAGAAGTAGGGACCGTTTACGAGCCCAACATCCATGGACTCGGGACCGTCGGCTTTACGTCCCCTCCGAAGGACGGCATATCATCAATATATCTTGTACTCATTGATATATTGCCTGTGAGCTATAATTTGCTGCAGTTGTATGGACTTTCGACGCGGTCTTTCCATATGAGGTTACTCATTCATATATCGAATGACTGTCAATCAACCTGAAGAGCTGGGCCGTGCCTCAGTTAACACATGATAATGAAACTTTGAGGAACTGATATACTCTACTCAAATCATTGTTTTTTGATAGGAGAGTATTGGGATATTGCGAAGGATCCCGGAAACTATAGGAGATAGATACGAAGTTTGTTGAATCAAAGTATAGCTACGCATTTGTAATGATGATATGAACACGAAATGATGAAGATGAAGTAAAGCACCATTCAATGATTTTATATATTTACAGCTCAGGGATTCCTCTCAGCAGTCTCCAACAGTATTCCATCGATATTATATCTAATTTTCTTCTAAATATGCCAATATTATAACAAAAATCTCTTATATAACGATATGCTTGCTCATTTCATTTCTGGACAGTGAATCAGTGATCTCAGAGTTCGGAGTTGAAAGAGTATTAGGGTTCTTCTCCTCATATTTGATAGTAGCCGTGGCCAGGGGAACGGCAGGGGTGTGTTAATGCAAGTAGTGATCAATGATGATCGCCACAAAGGGGTCAATGGTCCTGATTGAAGGGATTTATGTGAGTTGGAGGGGGGGTGATAATACAGAGTACTCGAACTTTGAACCAAATCTTTCTGAACGTGCGAAGATTCGAAACAATCAGCGTCCTTTATGTTCCTGGCTTTGCGGAAAAAACGACCATTCTGGTGATTTTTATAGTAAAATTTGATAATCATCTATTACGATTATACGATGCAGAAAAACTCTAAGTCGTCTCCACAATTTAATATTTGAAGGATGTCAGGACGGTGATTCAGTACATGTTTCGAACCTACATAGGTTCATCATCAGCTGAATTAACATTTAATTCTACAATAAAGGAAGAATAATATAATATTAGTTGATACTATGAAGAATAAAATTACTCACATGGAGAGAAAGAATTCAACTGGGAAAAAGTCACATGGTGAAATTTAGGTAGGCATTACAAAAATTTCTATATTGAAACGAATAATGAAAATTTTGTGATTAGGGGAATTTAGGACATCCCTAACACAATGACGGTAATAAAATTGGGAGGCTTGAAGCCCTTGTGCCCACTAGGTAATATAAGAAAAGGCCACATTACATATTGGGCACAAGGGCTTCAAGTCTCCCAATTTCAATACCATCATTGTGTTAGGGATGTCCTAAATTCCTCTAATCACAAAATTTTCATTATTCGTTTCAATATAAAATTTTTTCTAATGCCTACCTAAATTTTACCATGTGACTTTTTCCCAATTGATTTTTGCTCTCCATGTAAGTGATTTCATACTTCATAGTACCAACTAATATTATATTACTCTTCCTTTATTGTAGGATTAAATGTTAATTCAGCTAATGATGAACCTATGTAGGTTCGAAACATGTAATGAATCCTTTAAATATTAAATTGTGGAGACGACTTAGAGTTTTTCTGCATCGTAAATCCTACACTCCACTTTGAGATACAATGGACCACAGATTAATTACGATTATTCTGACTAACACCCCAATGGGCACACGTACGTTGATTCAACGTATTTTCAACATTGCATCGTTGAAATATACGTTACCAGTTGAATGGTCAACGTTGTCATGTTGGTAATAACTTTTAACGTGTTTGAGTTACCTGTCAATTACATTGAATTCAACGTATTAATGTAATAGTTATTATTGAAACCTGGTGAGGATACGTTGTTTATTTCTGTGATTTGAATGTTATGATATTGAACGTTATTTTAACATTGTATTGAAACCATTCAGTGACCAGTAGTTGGTATAATTCATACTTTCTGTTGATTAATTCGCTAGCATACACGTTTGTGTAAAACATGGTATCAACGTTCACATCGAACGTATTTCTCAAACGACTTATCGACCTTCTTCGACTCATTTGGTTGATAGTTATAATAGAATATACATTTCAAATCGATAATGAACCTGCGTTAAATTCTTGTTATTGAATGACTTTGATAATATGCACTATTCTTAAAAGTGATTTTCACATTACCAAACAACGTTATTTCAACACTGTATTGAATGCTTTCAACAACTACTAGTTGACAGGCCTAATTGATAATACGTGATACATGAACGATGTTATTATGTTTACATTATATCAACTTTTACTTTGAATGTATACTTCAACGGACATATCAACTAATTATTAACTTATTGTTGATGGAGGGGAATAAAGATACGTATTTAATCCGCTATCAAACAACCATTCAATCTTGTTATCCCATTATGTTGGTATATTCGTTATTTATTTATTTTTTTCATTCGTTACTAGGAAACGACATCGAAAACAAGTTATTGGATACATACGAAAACCACTGCTTGATGAAACACGTTGAATAAACGTTCCATTAAAACAATATTATTAACTCCCAATTCAACATTGAAATTATATATCATTTATGCTCTCTATTGAATAAAATCGGTAACATACACGTAGGTGTAAGACTTGGTTTCAAAGTCTACGTTGAAAGTCTATTGCATCCGCACATGCTCTGTTCATCGATGTATCTCGTAGCCCGAGCTAGTAGCGGTTATCGCGAACGGCAACAGAGATCCTGTTGACGGTTGAGTTATACCTACTCAGTTTGTGAAATAATAGTGTTGTACAATCATCGAGACAATCATTTTTTAGTTGGTGAGTACTATTTGAGCATTTCAAGCAGCTATGATTCAAATATTCTGAAATTTCAGTTCAATCACCATTACTTCGAACCTACTATCTCTATTTTTCAGGACATTCTTCACCATTTTGATTTTGTCAGAGCGTCTGAGGTAATGAGAGACAGGGGGCTTGACCAGAAGAATGCTCCGATACACATTCCTGCCAATTTGGCCGATCTTTTCAATTGTAAAAGAAGAGATATGATTCCTTTCGATTAATCCAAAACAAAGGAGTTGTTGCTGGATCGGGGAAGGAAATTTGATACTGAAGGAGTTATATTTCATCTTACATTAATTTTTGAAAATGTCACTATGGACATAAAATTTGTATAGTGATATAATGTAGGTCAACATTATGAAAAAATGTTATTGTATGATTATACTCGTGATATAGTATTGGAATACCACGTACTCTAAAGATATGGAATAGTTTATGGTGGAAATAAACATTATTCATATGTAATTGATTGAATTGATTAACTTTTATTTGGGTCAAGATATATTATTATATAACGTTGATGAACAACGTTTATTAGAGGTATGAATGTTGGTGAAAATGAACATTATTCCTACATTATTTATTACATATAAAAATTTGTATAGTAATATAATATACCAACACGTTGTAAATGAACGTTCAGATCGCTCATGAAGTAAATTATAATAATACGTTGAAACACAACGTTTCTCAATAATATAATTCTCGATGCAAGAAAACGTCATTTTCCGCGACATTATTACTGTTTTTCAACGGTTGGTTATGTAACTTCTTTTCAACGTTCGTGTGCCCATTGGGACTGAGATTTCTAGCCGGTTGAGAAATTATACTTCTTTCGATATTGTTTCACGAAGCCATTTTGGAAAAACTTGTTTCGCGACTTATTGGCAAATTGTCCATTTTGGTCGTTTTTTATATTGGAAAATTTGAGCCTAACGATTGTACCCTAGTGTAAACGTGATGCTTGAGGAAGCAATTCGTGAGAGAATTTAGATCTGACTTGATTGAGTATATAGTACAGGTAAATGTAAGCCACAAGAGGCTGGTGCAGACTGTTCAGAGGCACCTGGAGAAGACAATAGCGTAACGGTATCCTCAAAAACCTCATCATTTCAATCGAAAGTGGTTAGCTGACAATTTTCACATTTTTCAGGATAAATGCATTAAACTCAGCGTAAGATCCTGTAGTCATCAACATCTTCGACTGATGAACCAACTGAAGATTACTATTGAACATTTTTTTGTAAGTATTACTAACCGGTACAAAAACATCAAGGTTATAATTCAGCAGATTTTTAATGTTTTTCATCATAAATCCAAAATTGATTATTATTTTACTGTAGATGGCGTCCAAGTAGGAACTTTTTGTTTCAATACTGAAATTCTCATGAGGAAGATAAACTTGATCATGAATTTCTAGTGGAAGTCGATCGACCAAATATTCAACGGACAAAACAATTAAAGCTAGGTGAATCCAACTCTTTACCGATTGTCTATTCGACATTCTGATACAACCAAAAGTTAATGCATGCTCGATAACCATATTTGAGTCTATAGACAGCATACAGAGCATGTCAATAAATAATGAAGTCGTCTCGGAAGTCGTTCATATTCAAGTAGTAGTAGTTTCACCTCGCAATTTTTTCGGGCTTGATGGCCGTGTCCTGGAATGTTGAGTTCCGGAGCTTTCGGCTGGATCTACGACAGCCATCTTCAGCGGCGTGGTCTTAGTTGAATTCCTTCCTGTGAATCTACTATGACAGATCTGGGGGCGCTTGTTTGTTAATATCTTGTGGTCGGATCCTGTTCTGTTGTATTAACAAACAAGCACCTTCAGGTTTTATCATAGTATACTCACAGGAATGAGTTCAACTAAGAGCACGCCGCTGTAGATAGCTGCTGCCACAGGAGGAGCCGAAAGCTCCGGAACTCAAAATTCCAGGACACGGCCCTCAAGCACGAAAAACTTGCAATGCATCTACACCGGCCGTGAAAGCATATGTTCTTTCAGTAAAAGTTTTTTTGAATACACGAAATGTAATTCAGAAAAGTTATTTAGAATTGAGGGTTATACTCAAATGTTTCATTATTTTTCGAAAATCTCGAACTACTCTGAGGTGAAGAATGGTGATTCAATACAAATTCAATTTTATTTTTTATGTCTTTAGGGAGCCGAAAACTTCATGTTTATTGCAACGATATTCAACAGAATACTGAATTTTTTCAAATTTCCTTTCGACGAGGAAAAAACTTTACTTATGATAATGTACCATATGAACGAACTCTTCTTTCAATGTATGAAATTCGTATTGAAAATATTCATGAAAAAGGTTAAAACTAAAACATATATCGATGAAACATACTGTAACTATTGCGAACAACAATTAGACCGCTCAAGTTAGCTTTAGTGTGACCATTTGTCGAAAAAAATGTTTGGGAAATTATAGGATTCTGATGAATGTCGTTGCAACGGACATAAAGTAAGCGGTAACCAACAAATTATTAACCCAACTAACCAAAGTAAAGTTTATAAACATGCTTCATTTTGTGAGACTGATTTGAGCATGGCTACTGAAAAACAATATTCTGAATCAGAATACTGAAAAAATATTTTTTGCGGGGAAAAATCGGAAATATTCGAATGGGAGATCAATTCATCAGAAGTTGAGCATAACTTTCCATTCATAACAACTTTTCTGATTGATATTTTGTTATTCTAGCATGACTTTATTATTTTTGACCTACCCTGTGTGGTGTTTACTGAAGCCATTTCAAATGCATTGAATATGGTTATCGAACGTGCCTTGTATATATGTATCAAAAAAAATATTGAGCCTGGAATCTCAGGATGGCCTTTGCTCCATTATTGATGTTTATTTTGTGTTCTTTCGCATTTTGAGAATATCGAATAGGTACACACTCCAAAACACTGCAATATAATAGTATGATAGAAATCGGCGAAAAACAAGCATTCATTCATTCACATGTTGCACTAGACCGATGTGTCAATATAGAGGTTTGTACAAAACTCATCATTTCATGTCGGTATATTTGATATTGTCTATGGTTCGAAAAACACCTCTTGGTCTAGTACCTACACTGTATTTCTTCACTTTCAAGAATGAGCATTTTGATCTTTTGTTCCGCATCTGTCAGAATCATTCTACACAAGTGACAGTAGATGCGCTGAATTTGAATTGAAGCAATAGTCGCATCAATACAGAATAGCAACACATAAGACTTACCTTATACCGTCTGGACAGGAAACCACTTCTCACGGCACATCCTATCAGCACAGGTACGTGTTCTACCCAACAGAACAGAACACATAACACTCACACTCCAACAGCTGACCATGAAAATCCACAAGCGCAGAAAAAGCACGTCAAGATCGTGATAGCTCGGCAAACCGAAAGCCCCCAACCCTGTCTAGAGGTAAACCGATATGCGGATATTGGGAAAACAATTTGTTAATCGGTTGTTGAATCACAATAAACAATGGTGGTAATCATAGCGATACATTATTTTTCGATGAAACCATTGCTACGCATTCGATGAAAGATGTTGCCGAAGGCGACCGACTCGAATAAAGGGGTGATTTTGGCGCTTGCGCCCAGTTGAATAGCGGGTGGAACACAGACGGCATGATCAATCGATGCAATGTGGAAATGCATAGGAAATACGGCAAGCTTCGAGCAGGAAAACGAAAATCGAGATGATTTTCTTTGTTATTGGAGTTATCACAGAAGACTTTCGTTTCATGGATCTGATATTGAAAAAAAAGTCTGTTGATGAATATTTACTGGCGGATCCAGGGTACCGGTAAGCGGTGTTAATTCAAAAAGTAGGTGTTGTGCCCATGGAAGATATTTTTGAGTAAACCTTTTTTTCAAGTACCAAGTTCCTTCACCTGGGAAAATTTCCATTTATGTCATTAGAAACAGTTAGGTAACACATTATTTATGGTGGATAGGAGAGTAACACAAAAATTGTTAGTATCATACATTGCTGAACAACTACCTTGGGAAAAATCGTAATGAATATTTGGGAAGAAAAATATCTCAGTTGTGTGCTTTGTTGAAGAGTTACCTGTCTGATAGGTCTCTGTATGTGGTTGTTGATGGGGTATCGTCTGATATTCTCCCAATAAATGCAGGTGTTCCACAGGGTTCAGTTCTGGCGCCCACTTTGTTTCTGCTTCATATCAATGATTTGCTCGAAAAAACATCATGTTCAGTACATAGATTTGCGGACAGAAGTACTCTTCATACTAGTTTCTCTTCTAGATTCCCCATACCAGCTCGAGAAACAAAAATTCAAAAAAACATTCATATCAATAATATTTACGATGACTTGTCAAAAATAATAGACTAGGGTAACATGAACTTGGTGGAATTTAATACTAGGAAAACCCAGGCATGTCTCTTCTTAAGAAAAGCTGATCTATCATCATCTAATATTCAGATTTCAGGAGTAATTCCTTTAATTCCTACAAAGTCAAGTATCTCTCATGGAAAAACCATGTGAGATCGATCGCTAGAAGTGCTTCCCAAAAACTTGGATTTCTATTTCGTGCGAAGAAATACTTCACTTCCCGTCAGCTTCTAATGATCTAAAAGGCTCAGATACGACCTGCCTTGGAATATGGTTCTCATGTGTGGAGTTCAGCACCAAAACATTCATTGAGGCTTCTCGATTCTATTCAGAGGAAGGCAATCCATCTTGCTGGTGATACTTCGCTCACAGGCTCGCTCACTTCATTGGAACATCGTAGAAGGGTCGGAGACTTGTCTCTCTTCTATAGATATTTTCACGGTCGATGCTCTTCTGAATTATTATCAATCGTTCCACCCTTGGCAATACCTACACGGATGACAAGACGAGTACAGAATTCCCACCCCTTTGTTGTGAATTTGAAGACGCCTTGAACCTCTCTTGCACAGGGATCGTTTTTCAATAGAACAGCTGAGCTTTGGAACTCCTTGCCGAAAGAGGTTTTTTCTGAGGCTCACAAACTTCAAAAATTCAATATGAATGTTAATTCGTATCTTCTGTCCCTTGATTCACGCCGTGTTCTATGAACATTACAGGGCTTCCCTTTCGTGTGAATCTTCTTATAAAAAAAATCTCCGTGTGTTGGTATTCTGTTCGAAACATCTAAGTGAATACAGTGTGTCCCAGCTAAAACATGTCACCCCCCTAATCTCCGAACTCGTGAAAAAAATTGAAAATCGATCGTACCCGTCGATTTTTATTTCAAGGGGGACTATTTGTTTCCAAATATATCGTCATGGTGTTGTCAACTCCCCCATCCACAACACCCTCTACTTCAAAATTTTCAATGGGACTCCTATACTTGTGATACATCGTATTGAAGGGAATCCAATTCCACTTACATAAGTGTACTGAATTTGAAGTTTCAATGAAAACTTAGTTTCATCAAGATATTCTTCATCACCTAAAATGTTATCATCGTGAGAAAGGTTTACTCTGGGTACGCCACTGTGTTGAAAAATAATACGCTCTCTGAAATAATAGTTTAAAAGGTGAGAGAGAGGTTTTTATTGAAGAACAAATTGTAACCATGTGCTTTTGTTTACGCATGTCTTTGTTCAAGCCTTGGTATATTGATGTATTCGATTCACTTCCATCAACCATTTGGTAACTTTCGAAAATGGTTTATATTATAGAAGCTGAATGAAAAACATAAACGAGAGAAGACTATGAGAATGAAGAGGTCGCTGTTGCAGCTTTAGGTCATGAAGTGATTGAAAGCATTCAATTTTTAAGACAACTTACGACTATTTTTGGAGTTTCTAAAAACAGCGGTCATCGAATTCTGAAAGGAGCTAAATTCCATCCTGATGAAGTACGAAATGTATGAAATAAAGATGATCCTGACATAGTTGAGTCAAATCATGATTGGTGATAATAATTACCTCAACAATGTCTGCATTCCTGAAGAATCTTCTTAAGACTAATCGTCAGAGAAAATTATTCGAAAAAAATATATAATAGTGCTCTTTCGGTTTGAAGTTTATTGTGATGACACCATTTCCTGTGGCAGCACAAGTATTCAAAGAATTGCGTTTACAGTATCACATGTGTATGTAGCAGTGTTTATACATCAAGACCATTGAGAATAGAAACAAATGAAAAACGATTTGCAGAGATGGCAAGCAATTTAAGTCAAAATTAGCTGAACACATATTCTCAACGATACGATAGTATCATTTATGACAGAAATGGAACAAGAATTAAACTCAAAGAGGCTACTTGTATTTTGTTGAACGGAAACAAGGAGATTCTTCGAATATCCATCAACGTTGTATGCCTTTATTTAAAAATATTTGTTGAGCTGGGAAGACTCAGTTCGAATTTGGTTGTGTCGAAATCAACACTTGATAGTAATCGTACTATAATAATGATGACTTTTTTTTCAGATTCACACGAAAGGGAAGCCTCGTAATGTTCAAAGACCACTGTGTGAATCGACAGGAGATACGAATTAACATTCACTTTGAATTTCTGAAGTTTGTAAGCTTCAGAAAAAACCTGTCTCGATAAGGAGATCCAAAGCTCAGCTGTTCTATTGAAAAACGATCCCTGAGCAAGAGAGGTTCGACAGGTCTACAAGTTCACAACAAAGGGGGAATCCTATACTCGTCGAGTCATCCGTGTAGATATTGCGGAGAGTGGAAAAATTGATAACAATTCAGAAGAGCAGTTGTGTGCTTTGTTGAAGAGTTTCTCGTCTGATAGGTCGACTGATATGTGGTTGTTGATGGAGTATCATCTGATATTCTTCCAATAAATGCAGGTGTTTCACAGGGTTCAGTTCTGGCTCCCGCTTTGTTTCTGCTTCATATCAATGACTTGCTTGAGAAAACATCTTGTTCAATACATGGTTTTGCGGACGACAGTGCTCGTAACTCCTAGCATCGAGATACCTGACTTTGTAGGAATAGTTTTTTTTTTTAATAATAATAATTTATTGTACACTAGTAAAATACAAACAGTTTAAAAATCACATCAGTTGATCAATTGTACAATAAAAGGATAAATCCCTCAAGAATAAATATTCTTGTATGGGACAGACAAAAACAAATAAAAGATAAAGTTATTTTGAAATATACTACAATTCGTATGGCTACTATAAAATGGTTGAGAAAAAATAATACTAAGTGTAATGTCAAGTTCGGGTGGATGGATGTTCTATTTGCATATGTAACGTTTCTCTCGGAATGGATCTGATATGTTTTTTCAATTTATGCTTGAAGAGAGGGTAATTTCTAATTTCTGAAATGTTTTGGGGAAGCAAACCGTAGAGCTTTGGTCCAAAATTGGTGAAGTGTTTTTGTCCAATGGTCTTGAGCGTTTGAGGGGGCAAGTATGTGTTATACTTCTTTCTTGTGTCGTAGTGGTGGTCGTTTATCCCAGATTATTTCTATTTTTATGCTGTTCAAGATTAGAATATAAGAAGAATAGTTGTCGGGGGTCCATGAATCCGGATTCTTTGAAAAGTAGATTGGAAGAATACGTTCTAGGTTTGTTAAGGAGAATTTTGATGATTTTTTTCTGTACTATAATGAGATTGGATAGTATAGTTTTTCCCACTGCTCCCCAGATTACTATTCCATAGCTTAGATGGGGTTCTACAAGTGCCTGATAGACAATTTTAGCGAGTCTTGTGTCTAGAATATATCGCAAGTTTTTGAGTTTGTGAATTAGAAAATGGATTTTTTTTATAATATATTCAACGTGTTTGTTCCATTTAAGATGATTGTCTATTTCTACACCAAGATATTTGAAGTGGTTTATACGGTCAAGCGAGAAGTCATTTGAAACCTGAAGTTTATTGAATGAAGGCAATGTTGTTTTATTAGCGGATATAGGAAGGAAAAAGGATTTACTAACATTGATTGTTAGTAGTCTTTTCTGAAACCATGATTTCACAATTTTCAGATCTTGTTCCACAAGGTCTTTCAAGGCATCCTATTTCTCTGCTGAGTAAAATATGACTGTATCATCTGCATAAGCGATTATACTGCCATTAGTGTTAATGGCGAACAGATCGTTCATATATATATTGAAGAGGATCGGACCAAGAACTGTTCCTTGCGGTACACCACACTCCACAGTTCCAGTGTAACTATAAAAGTCATTGACTTTAACAGTCTGTTGCCTCTTGGTCAAATAGCTCTTGAATAAGTCCAGTGTTGCACCTCTGATTCCAATATTTTCTAGGGAACCAAGTAGTAGAGTATGGTTCACCGTGTCAAATGCCTTTGACAAATCAAGGAATACGCATAATGCAGACCGACTCCGATCCACTGCAGAGTATATTTCTGTGGTCAATTTCAATATCGCATCCTGGGTGGAAACACCATCTCTAAAACCATGTTGCCGTTTTGATAGTATTTCAAATTTATTGAGGAATGAATCTAGGCGTTTTTTTAATAGTTTCTCGAATATTTTAGAAAAATTTGTTATAACTGAGATTGGTCTGTAATTGAGTATTTCTTCACGGTCTCCTGTTTTGAATATTGGAAAAACTATTGCTTGTTTAAAAGCAGCGGGAAAGATGCCTTGTTGAATACTCTTATTGAATAGATCAGCTAGGGGTTCAGATATGAAATCAGAGATCAGTTTTATACTCTCAGAGGTGAGGCTGTCAACACCTGGTGCCTTTTTGGGTTTCAAGTGGGTTATAGTATATCTTACTTCGTTGGGTTCAGTTGCATGCAGAAATAAGGAGTTTTGTAAGGGATTGTTGTGCACAGGTCTATACTCGGGATCGATGACAATTTTTTCAGATAGTTTTTTACCCAGTGTTATATAATGTTCATTCATGGAGTTTGCTATTTCTTGTGCATTGTCTATAGAGTCGTTTTCAGTTTTTATTCTTATTATTTGTTTGTTTGTATTATTTCTTTTGGAGTTTGAACATATTTCGTTTATGGTACCCCAGATTTTTTTCGAATCCATGCCTGCTTCTATAATTTTATTTTTGTAAAATCGTTTTTTAGTTCTGTTTATTAGAGTGTTTACTTCATTCCTCTTAGTTTTGTGCAGTTTTTTTTGTGTTTTCATCTGTGGGATTTTTTAACAGTTGTTGATACAGTTTGTCGCGATCTTTGATAATTAAACTCAGTTCGGTTGTCCATTCTTTTCTTTTCTTTATTTTTTTCTTGATAGTATAGGTACTTAATTTTATTTGTTGATCAATAGTTTTGATGAAGCGATTTGTTGCAGATTCAACATCTAGGGTTTCATAGACATCATTCCACGAAATGTTGCTGAGATAATTCTTTAGTTTGTTGTAGTCAATTTTTTTGTTAACAATTTTAGTGGCAGTATTGGGTTCAATTTCATTTTTGTACATGATTTGAAGGAACGTTGTATAGTGGTCTGTTAAGTTACTCTTTATTACAATAGGCAGTAATAGTTCTAGGTCATAGTCTGTTCGGATAAAGATATGGTCAATAGTGGAGCAGCTTTGCTGTACACATCTTGTATGAGTGTTTATTGCTGACAAGAATCCAAATTCGTGCATTAAGTTTAGGTATATAGTAGATTCTGTAGTAATTTTTGATATGTCTATGTTAATATCTCCGACAATAATGGTGTGTGATGAAATCCTATTACTCAAATGGTTGTGGAGTAGGTTTTGAAGATTTGTAACAAAATCTAAGGAGTTGGAGTTGGGAGATCTATAAAGTGCTACAATGGTGATATTGTTACCGCAATATACAAGGTCTAAAACAATTACTTTATTGTTACCAATATCGATTATTCGCTGAGAATATTCAATATTTGATTTGACAAAACAGACAACCCCATCGTTCTGATTGTATGTACCCATGTTATATACGAAGTGGTAGCCTGGTATATGGAATTGATAACCGTCAGGAATTTGCCAAGTTTCTGATAAAACAATACAATCGGGTGTATGATTGAACTGATTTAAATAACCGGTGAATTCATCGAAATTCTTATTCAAACTTCGAATGTTATTATGCAATAATTTAAAATTTACCGAGTTTTGATTAAAAGCAATGATTTGATCACATTAAAGATACGATGACAAAATTTCTGTTTTGATGCCTTGAGTTTGAAAGTCTCTTATATAATTATTCATTTCTCAGATATTATTCTATTCTGGATTCTCAACACAGTACAAAGTAATTCATGAATTAATATCAGTTGAGGATAATATAATAATAATAATATATATAAGTTAATCCTGACATCTGAATACTGAAAACAAAATTATTGAATATTGTCTATCAACAAAATTTTTAGGCTTGTACATTCACGAAAGACTATGTTGCAATACCCATATCCAAATGTTGAAAAAAGAGGTCAGACCACTTCTAGGAATCTCATTTAGAATCCGACAGTTCCTTCCTTAAAAATATCTGAGGTGTATTTTTTCCTGTTTCAAATCTCCAGT
The DNA here is from genome assembly GCA_032362365.1 of Zygogramma bicolorata. Lineage (NCBI taxonomy): Eukaryota > Metazoa > Arthropoda > Insecta > Coleoptera > Chrysomelidae > Zygogramma > Zygogramma bicolorata. The sequence goes on along the minus strand of JAVJAQ010005530.1, from coordinate 604,495 downwards.
ATTTGAATTCAATTCGGGGAACAGCCAATACATCAATATCGAATCCAATCGAAAGACTACAAAATAAAATTATAAAGTGTATATTCAAATAACCATATCTTGAACCAACCTCAAATTCATATAAACCGCATGGTCTCTTGAATATTCAATCTGCTTTTCAATTGAGAATTTGCTGTTTTCTACATTCAGTTAGAAAAAAAAACAACCATTCAACTATGAACTTTAGGGAAATCAATACAATTCATGATCATAATACGAGACAAACCAAACAATCAATTGTTGAACCTTATCGTTCTAAATTTAGAGAGAACTCAATATATCATTTCTGTGTTAAAATCTACAATAATCTTTCAGAAAGCCTGAAAATAATTCCGAAAATAACAAAATTCAAATCTGAAATGAAAAAATGTTTGCTCTCTGGTTGAATTCTGATCTCCATACATAATTACAAATTTTTGATGGCGGCTTTTATTTGTTCTCTTTATTCATACAACTTTCATTGTTATTCTATCATAATGTAATTCTTATTTGTGTCGTACATTGTTTTATTCGATAACCAATTAATTTAGTGGATTACGATTGTTTTTTTTATCCCTGTTATAAACTTTGTAGTTTCCTGAAGAGTACTGTCGAAATTCATAATTGAGAGCATGTACATCAATTCGTAAAAAGGTGGATGAACAGTACAATTATACCCGCGAAGTTAATAACTTGTTGCGAGAAAATCACAGATATGAATCACATGTATGTATACGTTTTATTATTTCGTAAATTTCAACAAAATTATATTAAAAACCGAACTTATTTACTTTTCAATGTGATATTGTTTTTATTTCCTTTAATTCATATATGATTATTGAAATTTATGTTCAATTTCTGTTTATGAATATGAATAATGATGTTATATCTGAATAATTGTCTCATGTCCGTTTTCTGCCAGAATCCCAAAATTCAATTGGGACTGTATTAATGAAAAATAATAGTATATTATGCAACGATCGTGTAATAACCATTACATGAGAGTTGCATACGCTATTTTATCTACACCCAAAAAATAATGAAGAACAAAAAATATTTTATTATTAGGTATTTATATTGAATACAATAATAGTAGGTAATCAAACGTATTTCTTTGAAAAATTCTACAAAATTATAATTAACGGTATAGCCACGAAAAATACAATGAGGAATGAGAAGGAAAAAAAAATGAAAAAAAATCTCTGCCGAGGTCACGATTTGAACCCGAACGTTACTGATCACTGCCCTCGCCACTGACCATTCGGCCATGAGAACCCATTAAATTAGGTCGAGAATAAAAACATATCTGATGCATTTGTCAAATGAAAAATATAGTTCTTTCGATTGTATTTTTTTCTTGTCTAAGACATCTGTGGAGGAGTCGCTGGTAATTCTTCTATGTCACTGCTATAAGACATTTTCATTCGATTATCGAAAATTGACTAATTTCTTCAAAAATGCAAAGCTTGCACATCATGCTTGATTGAAAAATAATGGGTTTCTATTGGTTGAAAATCTATATCGTAATGAAAATCTGTATCGTAATGGATTTCATTATAAAACGGGTTGTGGGCATATAATTGTATTATTAGAGTACGGGTGTAGATAAATAATATTAAGCGTATTTACGCTTATAAATTTTTCGAGAAACTTGAATTTTGATAAGCTTCGTAATTTCCGTGTTTAACATGTTGGCTCACATACAATACACGTGTACTGTGAATTAACAGTGGCTTTCTGTTGGAGTAGAAAAACAGTATCAAACATTCAGCTCCGAAGTCAACTCTGATATTCCGAACTACAGTACAAGGCGAATTGAAAAACTATATCAATAAATATTCAAGATAGAATCGACAAAAAAAACCTTCATAATATAGTTCAGATTTACAACAATTTACCTCTCCGTTCAGAAGAAATGAGAAAATCCTATTGAATTCAAAATTGAAGAAATGTTCAACTCAATTCAATTTTATCATTCCAAGAAACATTACATGTTTATGAATAGGGATTGAAACACACAAGTACATAGTCAATAAATGAAATTTTCGAAAAGCATAAAAAGAAAAAATCCACATTCAACGAAATGAAATATTTATAAGCATTCAAATTGAAATGGCTTTCAAAACTGCTGATTACCAATGAAGCTGATTGAAATTCTTTTGAATTTTTGCTTAAATTTCATTGTTGAGCCAAATGATTTATTCGTTTCTGGAATTGAGTTATTTATTATGGTGCCATCATAGTAAATTGACTTTTTTCCGAAATCTGTGTTTCATTTATTGCTAGGAATTTTTGTCTCGTGGAGAAATCATGGATATCAGCAAATTGAGTTGAAATAATATCTGACTTACTATTATTTTCAATAGAATGGAATCTTCTGTTTCCCTACCCTTCTTTCGTTGAATCATTGCTCGTTGTGAACTATCAAACTGATATACATCTTTTTTCATGTACTGACTATATGTAATTTTTCAATGAAAAATCATATTACCCGGAATTAATTATAGTATATTATGTAACGAGGTGGATAAGTAGCCACACAGGCGAAAAATTATTGTGAGCACTAAGCGTCAGCTGACTGCGTTATTTCGCGAGCCTTATTCTCGAGTTGCGTAGTTCCACTAGGCCTGAAATATAGTTACTATGTGTATTCTTAATAATATACTAATGTACATACTCTAATTCCGACAAAAATTGTTTTTGGTTTTTTTCCCATAACTCGCTCAGTCTTTACCAATCAAATCCCTCAAAAAAGTATTTTGTAGCTTTATTCAAGAGATATGAGCTCATTCACATGATTTTTTTTCAGATTATATTTTCGAAAAGGTTTATGCTGAAAGGGCTCAAAAAAGGTACTTCGCGCGACCCCTCATAATATTTTACTGTTCATATCTTACTTTATTTTCATCCTGCAGAAAAAAATGGAGCACCAAAACTTTCAGAGAAGAATATTCGAGTTATTTCGAAGGAATGGTGATTTTTTCTGAATTACGTATATGATTTTTTCCCTTCGATCTCAATTTTTTCCAAAACTACATACTTTCAATTGATGAAAAACTCAGAACTTATTATAAGAACACGAATGAAGTGAAATATGGAGTAACAACGATTTTTTTCATAGAGGAAGGAAGAGAGGATGAGTAATTTACAATTTTTTTTCAACGAAAAAAAGGATTCAACATTATTTCTTTCATACCTTGGTCAGTTTTGATGCCAGAAACTTTTATAAATAACAAAATGTAGGATTTTTGAAGGACTTCAAAAAAGGTCTGAGTTTTTTCCGAAAAATGCATTGGTTTTTGGTTATTGTACGTAGAAACTTTCCAATTTGGCGTTTGAAAATACCAATCAACTTTCAACAAGCAATTATTCAGTTTGTAGTGGGTTTGCATACATCACAAATGAACGATCGCCTTTGTTATTTCAAACGCTATAATTTTTCTCTCCGCAGGTTTCAATTAGATACATATTTTTCTAGTTTTTTGCAAAAAAGTATCTGAAAACGTGATTTTTTTGCCTACAAACCGACAATTTCACTCGCGAATAAGTCTTGCTTTTCAGAAAAACTTCATTGAACGAAAAGTGGGCATCCACCCCCAAGGAGAAAGCAACCCTTGGTACAGGATATATTTTGAAAAAGAGGGTATGTAGATACTAAATCCAAATTGTCATGCGAATCGGTGCTGTATGGGATAAATACAAGGAAAAATGGTCATAGACTGGACTACCTGCTTGTTCGGTAATTTATCGTGATGTAACATAAATTTCAATGATCGATGAGACAGCAAGTATGTAAAACATTGCTTGTCAACTCATGTATAAACTGCTAGAGTCAGCACCAATCCACTGTTGAATGATGGATTTCGTAAAAAAATTATTCAATTCCACAAAGAATTTGTAGCGAAAATACGCTAAATTTGGCTCTGGACAATTGGAATATCACAAATTCACAAAGAAAAACTTTAGAAAGCGGCCCCTGTTGATTTAGAACACACGTGTCTCCTAATTAAGCCCTCACCGAACAGCTTTCCGGTTTCAAATAGTGGCAGTAGAAAAAAATAATTACTGTCAAACTCATACCGGCCTTTTTTTATTTGTATATTCTAGTACAATGATACACCACAAGAGGAGAAATAACCAAAACAATGGTCAGCTAAAATCATAAAATGTATTTTCAAAAAAATGTAAAGTTAAAACGGTTCACGAAAATATAAATAAGATCAATAAAAATCACATATTCTTTGGCTTGAAATCGTACTCATAAAAAGTGGGTAGTCGAGGATATGATGCACCTTCACATTCAAAGGTGATCCTTATTCGAGTTGGACCTTTGGTTCTGTGCTTGATCCGCAGTTTCTGTAAATGAGCCTCGTTAAACTTCTTCAGAAATTTCAACGGGGCATAGGACAAGGGGCATTTCACGTCTATGTTGATTCTGAAACCCAAGTGGGGTATTCTGTAGAACACGTCTTCTTCCGAGTTGTTTGTAGGAGCATTTGCTATAGGATTTTCTACATGTAACTCGAGCACCTCTTCTTCCCCTTCCTCATCATTGTCCTCATCTGTGTGGAATTTTTGAATGTAGGCCCCTGCAAAATATAAAATAGTTCCTCCTGAAAAGAGTCATTCATTATCGCTGATGTATTATGAATATTTATTCTACAGTCCGCTTTCGAATTAAATAATAGTAATATTACTAGCGTCGTAATGACAGTTCATTTCCAGATAAACACGAAAGGTGAAACATTGTGATGCTCGATGAAAATAAAGATCAAGAGAGGAAAGATAAAACAATTCAATATACATTTTTGTTGGCTGTGACCTTCTGGAAATGCAAGAAATCCTAGAGTTTAACGGGTCTATCGTTAGACGAGTTCTGAAAGAGAAAAATCTCGAGATATCTATGGGCTCACAACTGAAGGATGGGAATAGTGTATCCATCAGTTCAACTGAGGAGAAACTGGCAAGTTCGGGAAGCTTTAACATATTTCCGAAAAGCAACAACAGTGACAATATCTATAGAAGAGAAACAACTTTATGAGCCCACTGAGAACTTTGTAGTGGGCCTAATATTCCTTTGAATGAACGAAGGTTGTGGACCCATTCACACATTCTTATGCAATATAGAAATGAAGTATTATTTTCACATAATATGGATAAATTAATAAATGAATAACAATACCACGAAATTGATGAGAGTGGAGAAAATAAAAATTAACTTCGTATTAATTTTCATTGCCTGAAGATTTTTTATCGAAGAAAAATGGTGTTTCTATCACCATTCAGCGGTTTGCGGTAGGAGTAACAGACACATTTCCAACCTTTCATTTTCCAAACTACTAGTACAAAGACCAATTCCTTTTTGCATTTTTCTTTTCCTCGTAATTTTTTTCTGGAATTGTTCTCGACCTTCTTGAACAAAATAGCATAAAAAGGCATTTAATTATTAATGCCCCTTCACACCTTTTTACGCTACTGGTTCAAGGATTTTTCGATTTTCAATCTCAAATAACTGAAACAATACATTTGCCAGAGTTGTTATTATTTGACCAGAGTAATTAAGTCTTCGGCTTTTTTCAGAAAGCATCATTCATTATTTACACTATTTTTTTATGCTTCATAAATTGATTGATTAATAAGTTATAGAAAATATGAACAAATGTAGTATATACTTGTCACTACCGAGATTTTGTTCGATAATAATTCGAACCGAAACCTTCCTAAAAGTGTTTTCTGTATCCCAAAAGTGCTGGCTATTGCCCATATACGAGGAAAATTGCCAATCTTGCTGTTCGTGGTCTGTACCTTGAAAAATAATCTCGATGACATTCAAAAATGAAAAATGAACGTCAAAGTCGTCAAATAACTAAAAGTTCCAGCTATAGTCCAGAAAAGTTGGCGATAACTTTTTCATTTCAAGAAATGCTGGTGTTAATTCTGATCATCAGAGCTTTCACTTGCTGCCTAAATACCGCAGTGATGATAAATTCTAAATAGCTCTCAAATATTCTGAAATATCCAGTCGAAATTTCGGGACAAAATTAAAGGCTGCGAACCCATTCACATTAATTACAAACAAGGGAATAAAATAGAGGAAAAAGTTTCAAACTTCTCTGAAATACGAATTTCTATAGAAGAACTGCAAAAAATACTTTTTGAAGCTGATGATTTCAGGTGAAGCGGAGATGATGAAATAAAGACATTGAGTTATCAGAGTATTGAAAAAAATGTATATTTTCACGGTCGGTGCTCTTCTCAATGGTTAACAAAAATTCCCACCCCTTTGTTGTCGGCTTGGAGACATGTTTATCCTCTCTTGTTCAGGATCTTTTTCCAATAGTACAGCTGAATGTTGGAACACCTTGCCGATAGAAGTTTTTCCTGAGGCTCACAAACTTACAAAAATTTGAAGTGAATGTTAATTTTCCTGATTCTCCTGCCTTGTTTTCTGAACATTACAGGGTTACCCTTCCGTATGGAAAAAAAATTGGATGAAGAAGATCTGATGATAAGTTGTGTGTGTGGTTCACTCCAACCACATTAAATACATAGGAAACAGAAGAAGTTATATAGTGTTCATGTAAACTTCATGTTCATGTGCCAAATTTTTCCATAAGATTTTCGAACGAAATGATGGAAAACTATTCATCGCTCGGCAAAATTGACAAGTTTTTGATCAAATGTATTGATTTAATCTAACAACTGTTTTGGATTAAACCATACTAATAGAGAATGTAGAAACGAGCAAACTTTTTACCATTGTGCAGGAGAACATAAACAGCAAAATTGTCCCAATTCATGGAAAGAAAGGTAATGTTTGAATTGTATATTATTCAGTTTGAACTTCTAATCGAAATACCAAGTGAATGATTACAAAATGTGTATCAATTTCATGAACGGAAATTTCAGTTGAGTCAACATAATATAAAAGATAAAAGTGGAAATTAGATCTCTATTGGATTTCAATACCCCTGGAAAAGGGAACTAATCGAAATCCTTATATAAGAATGCAAGATCAATAGAAATAAATTTATCAAGTTTGAACTGATTATCGCAACTATGAATCCAGGTATTATTTTAATAACAGACGCTTGGATTTTGAAAGAAGATCTGTGTATACTAGCAGAATACTGTGAGGTGAAGGTGTAGGAACCTATGTGAATTATTCAAAAATTGAAAGCGTGTAATCATACTTGATTGTCAAACTGAAAAACAAAATTTCGTCAATATCTGCTATATATAAACCACCCCGTTATAACATTGAAGAAAAACTTCAAAAAAAAATCGAAATCTTAAAAAACTGTTTACTCTTTGACGTTTCCAATGTGAATATAATGTCAGATACCATTGAATCAAATTCACTGAAAGATATCTACTCGTCAAACTGTTTCAAACTGTGTAACAACAAGAGAAGCATACAACTTCCGAGCTCTCTTAGATCATGTGGTTTCAAATATTAATATATCATTTGATTAAGTATCCCGATGATATTACTGTTAGTGAGACCCACTACCTGAGTAACATACTCGTTATAAAAAAATAAGGAAGTCAATATTGGAAAATCCTCATTTATGTAATTAGCGAAGAGAATACCAAAACCTAATAAGAATAACATTATTTTTAATGGGCAAAATATAGAATATTTGGGAGTAACAAAATTTTAAGGATTACGCATTGATGAACAACTCTCTTGGAGAGATCATATTGATTATTTAAGAAAAAAAATATCACCATCAATTGGTATTTTGTTAAAAATTCGAAACTATATTTGTTTGAAACATCTCGAATTAATATATTGTGGCTTTATTCATTCAAAACTACAATACTTGGTATCAGTATGGGGAAATGCTAACGCTTCGATCATACGTTCCCTAAAATCTCTGCAAAATAAAACAATCAAATGCATATTCGAATTACCTTTTCGATATCCCACTTCCGATTTATATGTGAAAAATGAACTTTCAAATATCAATCAATATAAATTGAAAATTTGTTCTTTCATCCATTTTGTAAAAAAAAAATTCTTCCTTCAACACAATTGAAACAATTCCTAAATATGAAACTAGGCAGTTCAAACATCTGAGCACTATCAGTAGAATCAGAATAAACAACGGAAAAAAAAACAATTTTATACAATAGAGTGTTAATATATAACAAACTACCAAAGAAACTAACTGAAGATTTTTTTGACAAACGCTTCAAAAGAAACTTGAAAGGGTATTTGATCCAGTAACACTTCTCTTTTTCCATCTGACATTGGATTGATTCATGATCAAAATCTTTTTAATGCATGAATAGTAACTTAGTTTTGAGATCCCTTCTTCATAAACATTTATGTCAATAAAGATTGATTGAAAAGAAGACTACTATAAGAACCAATAATTGTCGGATACAACACCTAAATTCATGTGGGGAGCAAAAAATACTATTCTGTATAACAATACATAAGGAAAAGAGTAAGGAATAGCTCAACTGAAAATTATTGATATTGTAATAGTGAATCAAATAGAAATATGTGAACATTCCAATGAGCATTCCGTCAATATAGGACCTCATTTATCAATGATAATTCTAGAAGTAGATGATCAAGATAAACTTGGAAATTTCATCATGAAATCAATCTTCTTAGATCCAACAGATAAACAGGGCATTGAAGACATGATTCACGAGTTACAACTCAGAAAAGCCTCAGGGATTGACGAAATGTTTGGATCAGAATTAGCTTGAGTATCCCCAAAAAAATGCAAGTACTATCAATCGATGAAAGTGATTATAGTTCTCAATGATAATTATATGCATATTTCCCTACTTTCAGTTATACCTAAAATTATTGAAAAAGTATTGCAAAGCCTAGTTATGAAGTATTTTATGAAAATACACCCCCTTTATAATGGGGCGGTACGGTTTTCCCACGTCCAGTGATACTGAATGTGCAACTATGGATCTTGTAATTGATATTCAAATGAAATTGGATTCAGATCATAGGTGTGGGCTCTTGTCACCTATTTCGCGAAAAACATTCGATACTGTCAATCACGATATATTCTTCTAAAAAAATTGTTTCAAATTGGAATCAGAAG